>MU224219.1:1044054-1061963 GCA_018584345.1 Thuja plicata
CCACCGGACGGTGGAAGTCCACCGGACAGTGGAAGTCCACCGCACGGTGGTTCCACCGGACGGTGGAGGTCCACCGAACGGTGGGCGGCCACCATCCACTGTGGGCTTTAAAATCACCGCGTGCGGCTTTAAAATCACAGTGCCGGCAACTCAACACATCACCTGCATGCGGCTTCTTCACCCAGCGCCGACTTCAACACAAAACCCGTGTGCGGTCGTATTTAACGTGCGGATTTTTATTGTATAAAGCGTCGGCATTCACAGTTTTAAAACAAACAAAGCAGTTTTTAAGCGATTTAAAACAAACACCACCGCGTGTGGCTGTTACACCACCGTGTGCGGCTTTTTACCACAGCGTCGGCAACTGCTTTGTGAAGGGTGTTTCGTCTTTGGAAAGGAAGAAGCCAAGTCGCAGTTCATTCAGCGTGTGAAGGGCGAAAGGCTTATTAAGAGGTGCCTTTCAACGTTATCAAGGAAAGTTTATTAATGGCCAGACTAGAAAGTGGACATTTTCTTGTGGACATGGGGGCATGAAATTACATGGTTTCGAGATTTGGTGTAATAGCATCAGTCTAATTTAATGGGATAAAAGCGCTGGTTTCTGTGAGCCCCTGGCACTTTTGTGCCACGAAGACCTTGTAGCGCCTCCCGCGTGGCTTAGCCTTGCCGCCGCCTCCTCGCGCCTTGCTGCTTGTTGCGAACGGGCTTCGGCTTTTCGCGGACGCCGCCACTTCTGCGGGTTCGTTGCCACTGGGTTTGTTGAACCAGCTGCTCTTTTCCGCGGCTTCCGGCTGCCACTAGTGGTTCGGCATGTGTCACTCAAATCATTGGAGGGCAGGGCAGCGCTTGGGAAACCCTAACCGCTTTTGAAAAGCAGTTATGGAATCGGCAGGAAAGAGGAGATGGAAGGTTCAGCTGGACGAGACCCTCAACATGGCGGCGAAGAAGGTAAAGGTTTTACCTTCGGGAGTACAGGTAGCCGGAAACATGGGCAAAGGCAAAGCCCCGCAGAAGCTACAAGTGACTTATGAATCGGTAGCATTCGAAGGGCTTAATGGCTTGGAATGCCGGAAATGGTGGCAGGACACGCCGGACACCGATGAAGTGAAGAGGTTATTAAGACATGCAGGCGTACATTGGGCGATTCAGATGCCCTTGTTTCCTATGAAAAATTTTGAGCCTACATTGAGGGTAATGATAAATACCTATGACAGGCATACACGGAAGAGTACATTTGAGTACCGGAAACATATGATTATAGTGTCTTTTGGTCCCACAGACTTCACTCGGGTGTTTGGCATTCCTGGACGAAATGGACAGAAGATAGAGATCAAAAAACACAAGATGACGAAGGAGGGGAAAGAATTCTGGATCCGCTGCATTTCTCGCAACCTCACCCAAGCGGAGATGGATTCTATTGTTCGGGCAACAAAGGGCCGTGGCATTAAGAAGGAGTTCGTGGCAAAGGGTCCATGGAGATGCATTTTGGATGTGCTGAAGAGCAGACTTACGGGGCCAGTAGGGCATCAGACATCGCCCTTCCACAGATTGTCCACATGAATGGCCTAATGAATGGTGTGGTCTACGATTGGGCAACTGTATTATCAGACAGAATGTACGAGTTCATGACTTTGCAGCACTGTACGTTCCACATGCCGCACCACGCTATTGGGTTGTTCCTGGAGGCTACTCTCACTATGCCGTTAGAGAGAATGGAATTAGCACCACAGGGGAAGTTGGCACTCGGCGAACCTCCTGTGTTTTACTGGAAATACTTGGACACTGGTGGGGTGCAAACAGGGCAGAAGAGACCACGACGGGTTATTGAGTCGGATCCAGAGGACAGTGGTCGAGCGACCACCACAGAGGATAGTGACTCCGAGGCTGCAGAGAGTGATTCTACAGGGGAGGAGATAGTAGTACGATTTACACCACCTGTTTTATCATCTTCAGCCACACTGGCTCCTACAGCGGCACCCCTTAGAGAGGGAGTTGCCGAGTCCGAGGTTGCGGGAAGCACAACCAAGGACTAGCCAGCTGAACAGGGACAGCTAGGGCTAGCTATTGAGGCTCCCACCGTTATCCATGTGGAAAGTGTTTCTCTCGACGATCCACCACCTTCAGGTCCTTCCAAGAAGACTATGAGCTCCTGGCTTCAGAAAAAGTTCGCCATGACAGTTGTAGAGCCCACAGGGGTGGCCATTCTATCTCCCCACCGGGAGGTCCAGGAGGAGGTGCCCACGGCGGTACAGGTTACCCACCCACAAGGTGGGAACGGGGACACTGTTGGAACGATAGCAGATGTGATGGAGGAAGGCACTTTAGGTCCACAGGGAGGGACAGGGGATGACGACAGGGAGGTCCTGGTGACGGATGTGTTGCGGTCAGAGAGGATGGACCACTTGGATCACTTGGCCGACCAGGGAACAGGGCCAGATGAGGATGTGGAGGCATCATTGGTTGACTTGGTAGCCCGAGGGCGTAGGATGGTGGCCTTAGGCGAGGCTCAGGCCTTTCAGTCAGTGACTTCTGAGTTGCGCCGCTTGTTGAGTTTTATGCAGCACGAGTGCCCACGGGTGTTTGGGGAGTGCTTTGGCCAGGGGTCGTGGCCTGCTGGAGAGACGCAGGAGATGCGGGAGGCATGGTCTCTTTCGGTGCCAGTGACAGAAAGCGCAGTTCAGAGTCTCACTCGCCAGATTGAACAGGTGTTCCGTGAGGGTTTCTACGTCTCGGCTAGGAGGGAAGCTGCCTTGGTAGCTTCAGAGAGTGCTCGAGAGGAGCTAGCTGCCCGGTTGGCAGTCGTGGAGCGAGACTTAGCCCTACGGACACAGGGGATGGACGCAGAGAAGGCATCCCGCATCGCCTTGGAGGGGCAATTGGCCCAAGTGATGGAGACATTTGAGCATCAGCTGGCTACAGTTACTTCCGAGAGGCAGCTTGTGGAAGCCAGTTTGGTGGAGTCCCAGCAGGTAGTGGAGGCGCAACTGAAGGACCTTCAGGAGGCTGCGGTGATGGTAAAATCCGCACTGGAACTTCAGTCAGTCACCGAGTAGCGGTTGGCAGCACGCACGACACAGGTGTACGAGCTTCGTTCTCAGCTGGTCCAACCGGCCTCTTCTGCTGCGGGGCACCCTTCCTCTTCAGGGACGCTTCCTCAGCCCCCTACTTCTACTTCTTGATATTGGTTGGGTAGTTCATTCCTCCTATTTTGTTGTGCTGTCCCGGACATTTTGTTGTCGTCCGGAGATGACTTTTCTGTAGGGGGGATGATGTTAGCCGTGTATCGGACTTAGTCATGACGACGGTTACCACCGTCGGTCCGTTACCTTCGTTTATCGGGAACGGGTGGCGACGGTTGATCGCACCCTTTCGAGGTCTATATATATGCTTTGTACTTTGTAATTAAGGCATCACGTTCGGGTGGCTAGAATGTATGTACTTCAATACAGATGTAAATAAAAGACTTTTGTTAAACATTCTCGTATTCCAGTCTTGTGAAGTCTATGCGTAAACCTGGTTACCCCAGCGGGTAAACAGGAGTTATAATGGAGATTTTGGAGTTCAGAAGATTCTAAAATTTTTCAGACTTCGCCAAATTTTAGTAATAGTATGCTTCCATTAGTGGTCTTTCCACAACTTTTCTTGACTTTTCCAAGATAAATTTGATACTAGAACAAGGATTTTCTAAGAATTTTCACAATTTTGAATGTTTTTTCTCGTTGTGAAATTCGGAATTTTCACTTTTCATTCTTTTTCTATAAAATCCTACACGAACTTGAAGTTGAAAACAAGAATTTTACACTTGGGCGATTTCACAACTTTTGGCCTTCCCAAAGTAGAAACTTCTAAAAATAGAAATTTTGAAAAAAAAGCAAAAAAACAACTTTCTAAATTTAGAAAAAAAAGATGGTTCCCGGATTGGCCCCAAAATGCCAAAAATAAGAAACTTCCCAAAAAGATAAAAACAGAAAAAAAAACTTTTACTCAAAATTAGTTGTCAGAATTGACCTCAAGTAATGTCGATCTTCATCCCTTGGCCTTTCTGAACACTTTCGTGATATCAAAATTCATTTTGGGTTATGCTTTCTTCCTTCATTGTTTGATGACATTTTTCGAACTCAGTGACTAACCTCGACAACCCTAAACTCCTAAACTATCACTTGACAAAAGACCAGAGATTGAAACAAAAACACTGACACCTAAAACTCTAGAAAGCAAAAAACAGGGGGTCGCCATTTGCAAGGGGGCGATGTGTGATAACATCAGAACAAGAAGTAGGGGCCCTATCGGAGTAGGTCAAAAATGATCAAGAGAGAAGCTCCCATGGGACTGTAATGTCCCCTGTTAAGATCTTAATTGATTTATCCCAAATTTCTCAATTAGGGTTTGGATTGTATTGTACCCTGATTTATCTCATTAGATTTAAGTTATCTTTAATGCTCATGTCCAACCTTTTTACTATTCCAGCTCAAGACAGAAGGAGTAGGTGTTAACCAAGTTGCCTAGATACCACTATCAATGGATTTCCTCAAAGTTTATAGGTCCAAGTCCGTATCACGAAGGCTTACGGAACACTAACCTTTACCCTATCTTGGGACAAAGATCCATTGCTTGGATTCATACAAGCCCCCTCCTTGGTAACATTACATCTTCTCTCTCATATTAGAATGGTAATAGGATTGAGTGTATAAATATATATGAATTTATGATTCCGATATCATCCTTACCAGATATATAATATAGACTAATACTCCCCTAATAGAATATATATATATATATATATATATATATATATAGTATTATATATATATATGTTCACTTATGAAATCTAACATATATATAGTATTATATATATATATGTTCACTTATGAAATCTAACACACATATATATTTATTATATAATATAAATAATTCTGATTATTAATGCACACATGTATATCATAGGCCATATCAGAATTCTGTATACTTAATAGGATTCAGATATAATATTCTGTCATTGGTATTTAGCTCATAAGTGCTTGCCAACCATATATATAATTCTTTGATCTAACTCCAACTGTTCGATACCCAAAATATATATTCTCCTTCCCCCCATTGATTAATAATCTATATTTAATAATAATTTATGGTTCTTATTCCTCTCCTACATATATATTTTCCTATGTGATTTAGCACCCAAATGTAATTAAAATATTCACTCTTTATCTTGCTCGATGATCCTCCAATATTAATCCTCGAGTGCTCACTGATATTTCCTCACCTGTTAATTGCCAGCCAATCAATATATTTGTTTTTTTTTTCTTGATCGGTAAAAGGCCGTAGTCAATATACCAATCAATATATTTGTTGCCACTGTATGTTACTGTGCAATCTGGATAGCCAGCGGTCTCCAAGAAATTAGGAATTGGCAACCACGTAATACCTCTGGCGATTAATGAAAGATAGACTCAGTTGTATATTTGTTTCGCCCCCCCCCAAGAGATCGTCTTTCATTGCATATTTTATAAGATTGAATGGTGACCACCTTGATATTTAAAATATATGTCTCTTCATATAGCTTAATTCGCACCTCTTTGACTTGGAAACGACACACCTTTTCTATATTATTCCTCCTCATAGCCCAAACTAAGCGGTTGGCATAACATTAATTGTTTTATTATTAACTCTATTTTACAAGTCGCTGACCTCATTGGCTATTGGTCTGCATAATTAGTTGCTTATTGGCTAATATCGTTATTCATAGTTGAGTTCACATTTACATTGTTTTTGTATTTTTGTCTTACAATAGTTTGTTGCTGCAGATTTCTTATATTTATTATTATTTATTATTAATTGGTCAATCTTATTAATTATTATTAAATCTTATTTTATTTATTTATATTATTTACGAAAGATTCATTATCAGGAAGGGGGCATGACCGTCCTTTCCTCCCCAAAATTGCTTGTCCTCAAGCAATGATTGAATGATCATAGGACCTATTCATTATCTCTCTTCCCTTGTGCTTCTTTGATATTATCATATTTCCTTTATTGTGAATTGTGATTTAATAGTGGAAATTTGGCAAAGCTTAATTTAAAACAAGTTTCCTCTTATCTAATTCATCTCATAAGAATGTGTTGAATACATATCTTTTGATTCATTTTTAATTATTCTTATCATTTTAGATCAAAAACTAGAACCACACATAGAACATACATTTGAAAATATGAAATATATGGATAATTATATGAAGACACGAAGCATACACGATGTATACACATTAATGCATGAGGAGATGGAGCATTCACGGAGTATACACATTAATGCATGAAGACACAAAGCATACATGTTAATGCATTAAAATACAAAGCATACCTAAAGTATATGCATCATACACCCATTATTACGCAACCAAATCGATTAAACTTAAGAACTCAATGAACAATTCCATAATACATTTGGTAGTTAACATATCCAAGCCTTGATTCCTTACTTGTCTCCTAACCCAGCCCTAAGGAGGATGGGATTTCCATGTCGTAGGGCGCTTGACACCAATCTACAAGTAGGCTTTCTCAAGGCATTGGGAGTGCATGTTCGTACCCATCTCAGGATTTCTCCCTCAAGGCGTTGGAAATACATATCCTTACCCATCTTAGAGTTTCCCTACATTGTGAGGATTTACTCCGCCTCTCCCTGAACGATACCAAACTATCCTTTTTAGAGGCTATAAGGAGTGATAATTAATAAATATAACATTCCTCATATATGTCTCTCTGATTGTACTATCACAAGTGATGCTATTACTAAAGAGTGTATTTCAGACCATATGTATAATGGTTCCTTTATTTACAATAATATAGTGTTTGTAAATTAGTATTTTTCTGATTATTAATATCAGCATGCAACTTAAAGTATACGTTGCTTGCAGCACGGTTAATTAGAATCAATCTTTTCTTGTATTATCCTTTCTTCCTCCAATCATCCTGATTGCTTATGAGGTAAGACACATACACCATATAATTAACTTAAGTATAATCATGGTAATTTATTTATAATTTGTTTCTTATATCTTTTCAATATTATTTCAAGTATATGCGTATGTATGTTTAAATTCCTTTTTATTGACTAGGATGATTCCTTGTTTTATCTTTTTACCCTACAGAATGGAAGGAACATGCTCTGATACCATTTGTAATGTCCCCTGTTAGGACCTTAATTGATTTATCCTAAATTTCTCAATTAGGGTTTGGATTGTAATGTACCTTGATTTATCTCATTAGATTTAAGTTATCTGTAATGCTCATGTCCAACCTTTATACTATTCCAGCTCAAGACAAAAGGAGTAGGTGTTAACCAAGTTGCCTAGATACCACTATCAATGGATTCCCTCAAAGTTTACAAGTCAGTCCGTATCACGAAGGCTTACAGAACGCTGACCCCTACCCTATCTTGGGACAAAGATCCATTGCTTGGATTTATACAAACCCCTCCTTGGTAACTTTACATCTTCTCTCTCAGATTAGAATAGTAATAGGACTGAGTGTATAAATATATATGAATTTATGATTCTGATATCATCCTTATTAACATATAATACATATAATAGGCTATATATAATCTCTGATTTCTTCCTTGCCAGATATAATATAGACTAATACTCCCCTTATAGAATATATATATGTATAGTATTCTATATAGATATGTTCACTTACGAAATCTATAACACATATATATTTATTATATAATATAAATAATTCTGATTATTAATGCACACATATGTATATCATAGGCCATATCAGAATTCTGTATACTTAATAGGATTCAGATATAATATTCTGTCATCAGTATTTAACTCATAAGTGCTTGCCAACCATATATATAATTCTTTGATCTAAATCCAACTGTTCGATACCCAAAATATATATTCTCCTTCCCCCCATCAATTAGTAATCTATATTTAATAATAATTTACGGTTCTTATTCCTCTCCCACGTATATATTTTCCTATGCGATTTAGCACCCAAATGTAATCAAAATATTCACTCTTTATCCTGCTCGATGATCCTCCAATATTAATCCTCGAGTGCTCACTGATATTTCCTCACCCGTTAATTGCCAGCCAATCAATATGAAGAGACTTATATTCTGTCATCAGGATTCAGATATAATATTCCGTCCTTAATATTTAACTGCCACTTGGGAAAAGGGAAATTTCGATGTAGGACCATATTTCATGTCGGGTTCACCAAAATGTGGAGAAAGAAAAGTGCACCAACCTCAAGATCGGTTAAAGTCTCAAGGGATGAACTATCCCTTGCACCACCTCACTTCTACTAGCTCTCTGGTGAGCTAGGGGATCAAGACACTAAATGCGATAAGAAGATTTTACTAAACTACGATACTAGTTGCGAATGAATTAAGATGACTAAATCAATTAAGATGATAAATGCAAATAATTAAAGGAAACCAACAGATAAAAGTATTCTGATCACATAAATCGAAAAAGTACACTATAGAGACCAAACACTGAACTGTGCAAGCTCACTGCCCCGAACACTAGTGTGGGTGAAGGATGATGACGCAGATATAGGACAAATTATGCGGCGCGCGTTCGTCCTGTACAAATTGGGTAACGAACAACTTAGAATTGGAGAAAAGTAACAAAATAAGAGAATAACAAAATGTAAACTAATAATAGAAAACCAAGTGTGATAATAGAATATAGAGAAAAGTAGGATTATGCTATGAAATAAAAAGGAAAGGGAATAATCTATGTTAGATTTGGCTGTTCTAGAAGTTAGTATTCCACACGTACTTCCTCACAAACATGCACACATGAAAGTGAAGAAAATGTTGGGGGTGGCTGTTTGGAGATTTAGTTTGATCCCTGCTTGGGTGTTTCCACTTGCAGAACAACCGATTAAATACGATAAAGACTGTGATAGATAACCATATAGAGATAGAAAATAATGAGAATGCAAATAAGTATAGATAAAGAACACAATATGCTATTAAAGACACAATAGGGAAGCGTAGACAACTTCCCTTCACCAGAATGAAGCCAAGCTCCACGAGATGAAGGGGAGAACAGTTGATGAGAACCAAGTGTGTAATCAAAATGAGAGCCTCCAAGTATGAGAAATCTGTCCAAAATTCAAATTCGGGCGTTACAACTGCAGGGTGGCAATGTGTAATGTTCCAACGACTTTGCACGTTTGCAGATTCGCAGACAAGTGTGTGCGTCTCCACGACGCGCATGTGGCTTGTGTTGTCAAGGCCGCGTGGCCGAGATTCTAAATGGGTGATGACAAAGTGAGATGAGTGAGCGCGGATGGCTGGCGTGGAATTTTATGTCTTAGGCTAAGGTAGGAGCATTGTGCAATGACGAAGTACATATACCCAAATCAATCAAATCTTTGTTGAATTTTTTGATTAATATTCTCTGATATCCAGATATATTAGAAATATTATTTCTTAGGATGTTATTTATTAAACTATGATAATTCTAATAAATCAAACATGAAACTTATTGATCCATATAATTGAAAGCCACTTTTTCATTTTGATTTGGTAAGCAGGAAACTCTTGTTTTAAAACATCTTGGATTAAGTTTTAAAAACTACAGAATTTTATTACATATTTTTTTTCTCTTTCCTAGTTGGCTGCATTGTTGAATTAAAAGTCTTTCATGTTTGGAAATGGCAAGTGCATTCGAAAAACCTTTAGGAAATACAAAGATCCTCATAATATGGTCAGAAGTAAATGCCTCCAAGAATGATGGGGAGGTAAATATGTCTTTCTCAATTATTTCCCCATACTATACAATGCAATCTGTAAGAGTCTACACATTCATCCCTGGTGGAAAAAGTTATGCCGACACATTCATCCCTGGTGGAAAAAAGTTATGCCTTAACTCAACACTACGATTTTGGTCAACCAGCCTAATTGATGGCTTGTTTTTGATTTGCAGAGAAAATCAATTCTCGAGAATAGGAAAACGTAGTGATAATTTTTGGAGAAAGCCTTTTTTATGAGCAAATATTGGAGAAAGCCTATGTTTGTCTTTAAGTATGGTGAAACTTATTGTGACAAGGAGGTTTTCTATTGCTGAATTGTGTAATTTAAGAGGACCACGTGGTTTGGTTTTTCTTGGCACTTGGGAGTGATTCGCTTATAGAGATTTGGATGCCTTTGTGTATTGACAGTGTAAGAACTAAGTTTTATTGTCTTATGGTGGAAAGTTTGTTTATTGATAAGAATTTGTTTTGTCTTTCCAAAAAATTGTAGTTATGATTTTTCTGACAACTGTTTTTTTTCCATTTTATTTCCTTTAGGGGAAGCATCCAGACAATACCTGTAAGTTTCAACCATTTATTCTTAAGGTCACCTATTTGTAATGACCAGTAAACAAGGTCACTTGTGGAAGAACAGATGTTCAGTCTGCCATAAGGGTTCCTATCCATTTATACGCATGTTTCTACTGGGAAAAACTGTTATGGTAAATTGATGTTCTATTAAACAAAGGAGATGAAAGCTCCTTATATAGATTTACAAAGACGATGTTTCTAAAAGAAACAATTATGAACTAAAGACAAAAATAGAAACTACCTAATAAACTAAAGACTAACTAAGATGATCATTAAAGAAACATTACAATATTCTAATACCCTCCCTTAATGGTCATTGTCTAACTACCCTACATAAGGCTGTACATGTCTTGTGGTCATGAATTCTTTAGAACATTCCGCTGCTGCTGCTGAGACCCTCCCTGGATCTGCAGAGTGTCAATGACAAGGAGTAGCCAAAATCCGTCCGGAAAAAATAGAGATGGCTGCCCCCTTCTTTAGAGTGGTCTACAACAAGAGACAAGAGCATGCCACTGACTTTGCCACTGAGATGAGTCTGCCACTAACCCTCCCAGAATCTACAAAACTTCTAACCAGAAATCATCACAAAACGTCCAACTTGATGTTGGATAACAAAGCTGTCCCTCCCTGTAGCCAGAGACATACCAAGAACAACTGTCATGATTTTGTGGAAAAATTGACAAACCCTTCAAACTTTTGCAGAAGTGCATGACGCCCCAAAATAGACTGCAAAAAGTCACAATTTTTGAGGAAAATCTCGCCAAACCCAAGATTACAAATCATCGTTTTTTTTCCGGAAAAAAAGGGTAAAAACCCACAAAGGAATCCCATGCAACTTTGCGAATTATAGAATCAGAAATTTTTTAAGGGAAAAATTATGAAAACCCATCAGAGAAACCTTCATGCGGCAAAATATGAGACTTCGCGTGGTAAACAACATATGCAAGCAACGTCACAAAAAGCACATGCAAGCAACATGCATGAACATGCAACAAACATGCTACCCTCAAAAATCAAAGACTCGCGCTCAAACTAGGAAATTGTGCGATCAAAACCCTCGACCAGGTTTGTGATTTTCAGCAAAAATCTTCTAAGACAAACCACAAAATTTCCATAAAATACCTCCAACGATTTTTATTTGAAAAAGTCGAAAAACATTTCTGAAAAAATAAATTCAGATTAGAAGAGGCAATTTTATGAAATCCCATTGACTTGTTGTGATACCATGTTATGGTAAATTGACCTTGTATTAAACAGAGGGGATGAAAGCTCCTTATATAGATTTACAAAGACGATGATTCTAAAAGAAACAATCGTGAACTAAAGACAAAAATAGAAACTACCCAATAAACTAAAGACTAACTAAGATGACCATTAAAGAAACATTACAATATTCTAATAAAAACATGGTGGGAAGAGCAGAAGAGTGTTTCTACAATCATCTTATTGCGCATCATATTTGAAATTCATGATAACCCTCTAGAATAGAGATATCAATATCCTGGACTGCATCACATATGCAGCGCACTCATGGATTTGGGTGCTCATTCATAGCCAATGAGACACATCTTGTCATTGCCATACATAGTTCCATGATATTTGGTGGTCCATGTATGGCTAGCGTTTACATTATGTAATATTCTTAATAATCTTTATTCTTGAGAAATATTCTACTTTTTATTTATTTACAGTTTATCTATGTATGTAGTTCTCTATATATTGCAATTATTGGCATTATTTATTTTTTCCTATAGCATATCAGAGTTAAATCAGTTTAGAGCATTATTCTCTGAGTATTCCTGGCATACAGATCATTTTTACCAACATTCTAACCTACTTGTCCAAGAGATGCTTGATAACTGGGTACTTTGCAACTTGGTAAAGGATTTTGGTTATGAGTACATGTTTTTGGCATATGCAGCATTACATGCTCATTTCTATTGAGATTGTTAAAGAACTTGATGTAGGAATTTGTTTCTAGGAAGAATTCAAGACGAATTTCTCGAGTGAGTTTCTCCCTTTTAGTTTTTGTACTTGCAAATTTAGGTCCCTGCCAATATGCAACAGTAAATTCTTTTTCAAGCTTTATTACTAACTTGAAAATTCACCTGTTCAAGAGATTTGTTACAGCCTAAAATATAGGCTTCTGCATTATGTACATGATTGTATTGTTATGCTCACATAAATTTATTGTAACTCTAAAATGTTCAGGCATAAATATTGCCCTGCTATGTAATCAGTATTGTCAGTATAAGTACATTCTTAATAGAGGTCAAGCTTCTGCTGTCTTTAATAATTACTTGAAAGATTCAAGGATACAGATTGTGTATCCTGAAACCATTCAAACTGTATTCTTCACTTACAGCATTGTGTTTTTGTAGTGAAGGGAGCACTGTCTAGAGGAATAGTTAGACCATTATTAATGAATATTGGCACATAATATTTTTAACATCGCTTGAGGCATGTGTTTTCAGGAAACTTCGCGCAACATCTTTGCGTTTACTTTGTAAAACTTGGGAGTCTAGTGATCATGTTTTTGTGCATCTACAGGTAATGAAATAGTGATTTTTCTAGTTCTCTGCAATTTGCATCTTTAGTGATCATGTTTTTGTGCATTTATATGTGATGAAATGTTGATTTTTCTAGTACTCTGCAATTCGCATCTATACAGGGAAACATGATGTGTTGTAGATGCAAGTACTATTTACTATTTTCCCTTTTTGAATTTGCACATATTTCATTTAGCTTTATGCTTATTTAGAAAATGCAAATTTGTTTGTATTAATCAACATGCTCAAAGATGCTAGCTTTAATCAAAATACTTCCCAAACTTCTTTGTTTTTCATATCTCAGAATGCTTATCAAGAATTGACATACAACGAATGAAAGAAAGATTATCCAAATACAAGTGGATGAGCTTAAGGATTCTTCTACACAAGCCCTTGAGGTGATTACTGCAAGAAAGGATCTCCACGATGCAAACCTCTTTTAGAATGGAAAATGGCAGAGGGTGAACCGTTTATAATCACATAAAAAATAGAGATGCAAGAAGCCATGACCCATTGAATCCAACTATCATTAAAACCAAAGGTGCATAAGGTCAAGATTCACCTTAGAAACCTTAGAAAGATCAAGATTCCTGAACATTGAACCTTTTCTTTTAGCATGCATAAAGTGAATAGCTGTCTGGACAATAACGATACCATTTAGGGTTTGATGCCCTTGAACAAACCCATCCTATTCTGGGAAATGACAAAAGGAAGGAACCATTATAATTAGTTTACATAGGAATAGCTATGGAAAATGTCCTGTTGATTGTATGCCAAAGAGATATGGTTCCAACATCAGAAAAACTCAAAATATGATTTTTCTTAGGTATCAGGGCAAGAAAGCAGTGATTGAGAGATTTCAACATTTGTTTTGAGGTACGTAGCTCTTTGCAAGCCTCCAACATGCCATCTCTGACAAAAGCCTAGAAAGATTGAAAAAAGTCAATAGGAATTCTATCTGGACTGAGGGTTTTATTTTTTTATCATAAAGATGACCTGCTCCAGCTCTTCCATGGAAATAGTGCCATTAAGAAAGGAGTTATCACGAGGGTGATGTTTTTAGAAATAAAGTTCAAAATGATGCTTATATTAGCAACAGAGAATTCAATGGGGGTGTTGAACAACTCATAAAACTGAAAACATGTAATTGGATATTCTAAATAGATCCATCTTCTCTTTGGATCTCCTTGAAGGCTTTAGAATGTTTCTGAGCCACAACAGAGTGATGGAAGAAAGAAGAATTTCTGTCCCTTGTCTGTAACCATTTAGGATGAGATTTTTGTTGCCACATGATTTCCTTGTAAAGATGTAATCTTCCCTCCAAGTTGACAAGGGAATTAATAATTAATTAATATTTTTCCTCTATAAGCTTATTTTTAGAATAATATTAATTAATTAAATGATAGTGGCCATTTAGAATAAAAGAAATAATATTTGGAGCTATTCCTTCAGGTTTCCCTCTTAAAGGCCCAATTGAAATTCAAACTATTTGGAGGGAAATTGCCTAAGGTGAAGTATAACAGGAGACTGATGGGAAGCATGAAATCATGGAATGTTTTGGAATTTTACTGTTCTAAGCCGAAGGTTTGCAAGCTGGCGGAGTTTCACAGTTTCGATAGTGAGACTACCCATGCTAGTCTGCTGGAGATAACAAAAATTTGCCATGTCTTCCTTCAAAGACAAATTTGCAGTAATGAGGTATCTGCAGGTCTGTAGAATTTTATATCAGATATTGGGGAACCAAGGTTACTTTATTCTGAATATTTTGTGTGCCTCAATTCATTAATTGGCTTCGTTCTTAAGTCTTGATGTGAACTTTAATGAGTTTGATAATACTAAGCTGAGTATTTATCTGACTTCATTGGTGATTCAAATAAGAGAAAATATCAGTATTCTGGTGATATATATTTTGGCTTGAAGAATATTGGGGGCCGATTGATATTCTCAGTTCTGTTGATGCTTTATTTTAATCGAGGGTTTCAACTTTATTATTGGGAATAATAAAGTTTAGTCTGCCGCGTCTTATGTCTGCGATCTAATTTGTAGGATGCGGATGCATTTGAGGTATTTTGATTGTGAAAATATATGAACCTCAGCCACTTCACCATTGCTGAATGTTTCCTCCATTCCTTGGTATTGGTGTGCATTGAATGGCTGTTCTGGAGCCATTTGTGAAGTCTGTGTTCCTTTTTGAAATCCCCATGTATATATTCGACATCCTTTGTGTGGGTGTTCCATTAAGAATGAAGAACTAGAGTTTTGGCATGGGAATATCCTTGTTGGTCGTGGTGAAGTTCATTATCTTCTGAATGGGTTTGGAGTGGAAAGAAAATATCAGATTTGCTGCTGTTTATTGAATATTCTTTTATCTCTGCATTTGGATATTAAGTGGATAGCTGGAAAATATTGTATATATTAGTTTTTTGGTTATTACATCCCAGTGCTGGAGAGGATCATTTCTAGTAGCTGGTAGCTGTCGATACATCTACATGCTGCAATTTCAGAGGTGTGAGGTCTGAGACAGCAGAAAGTTATTGATTAGAGTGGGGTCAAATAAGCCGATTTTGGGTGATTGGCTGTAGCATTCTGTGGGCTTGTCTTTCTGTGGTTTGGAGCATAGTTGGAAAACTCGAACTTGCCTCGGACTTGGCAGCACAAAAAAATGGACTTAGATTCGGACTCGGCAAAAGCTCAGGAAAGGATTTGGCAAGGACTCGGCAAAAGAAAAAAATCGTAGTTTTACAAAAAAACAAAAGGAAATTATTGCATTTAGAGAACATAAGAGCCATAATTGAAACATTACACATGTCTTATGATCTCCAAACACTCAATATTTGAAACTTCATCATTCATAGTACATACTCATAGTTTCAAACTTTAAAATGTATAACAGCAGCATAAGTTTATAAATGTTTACAAAATTACATATAATGATATGTCCAAATGTGAAAAACAGCAAACTAAAGACTACATCTTCCTCTTTCCTCTCCTGATACAACTCAATTTTTCAGGCCTTGAACAATAACAAATAACATAAAGCAAACCTGTTCTGAGCAATAAAAAAGTAACAAATGAGAGGAAAAGTGAAAAAAAAAGCCAAGTTTTAAAGCTGACTGGGCATTTTCAGTCTGCGGCTTGAGTCCATCTGCAGGACTTGGGAGTCCTGACATTGGACTCAGGAGAGTCCTAAGAAAAAAAATTGAGAGTCTGAGCTGAGGACTCACATGGACTTGACTCGCGAGTCTGTGGCGAGACGACTCGGCTCACTCATGGACTCGCAAGTCCTTCCAAGTCTGAGGCGAGTCCTCTGATTTTTCCAACTATGGTTTGGAGACAATATCATACTTTGGCATCAGGGATAGAGCATACGGAATCTTCTTACACTTCTGGAATTGGAAGCTAATGCAATGTTACTCTTCAAGGATCAGTAGTTATATATCACAGAGGTCAGAAATAAATTCTTTTGTTACTGTAATTTTCCATGGTGTTCTAATATTGAAACAACTTTGCAACAGCAGTTCTGTTTTTTATACATATTTCATTAATGAAATAATATTGAAATCCTTTTTATTTATATCAACTTGGAATAAAAACCTCACAAATCTGAGCATGTAAAGTCTACAAGCACAAACTTTATCATTTTCAGCAGTATGCCAACCATTCAGTAGTTTGCTAACTATTTTACAAAATGTAAGAAGGCTGAAAATCATGCAATGAAATTCAGAGGGATATTTTAAAAGATTAGTTTTAAATAATTCATTCCTGAGTTTAGATTCTTTTAGTTAAGAGATCCATACTTAAGCCTTGCTTTTAAATATAGAATTGTATATCTGCCAGCAGAGAAAAAGTGTGCCTTCTCCTTTGCATAATACTGCATTAGGAAATATTCCATTTTAAAATTTTTCCCTTGAAACACATATTTTGTGAAACAAAACATACAGGGCCAGTCCCTGATGAGGTTTACCTTCCTCTGGCAGTTCATCTTCTTTTAACCACATGAGTTGAAATCTTAAATGGGTATTTTGAGTCTTAAACTTGAAAGCATTGTTCCTAGTGTAGAACAATGGGCTTGTGATTTGAATCTGCATTCTCCAGGATGGATGATGAAGAAAGCCTAATGTGTTGAGAATGTTAATGTTTTGGCCTTACGGCAAAGATCAACGTATTGGACAAAGTGGCAATAATAATATTTAATAAATTGGATATATTTAATTATGATAAAATCAGGTGGATAATAATAATAAATATAAAAGGTTATATTTATTATTAAGGTTGATTATAATAATTGAATATGGAGCAAATAATATAAAAGAATATATTATTATTATGGACCCAAGTTGGCCGGCTTGGGAGGCCAAGAGTTTATCTTAATAAGCTCATATATTAGAGCGACTTGGAGAAGGTAAGAAGCAACCAAAAACATAACGTTGCCTTCTTCCTTCAGCAAGATCGTTGGATTAGCAGAAGTACTGGAGCAGATTGACATTGCATATTGAGCGATTTATATTAAACTTCTTTAGGCGAACTTGAGATGTAAATTAGAGGATCAAATTGGAGCCTTAAGTAGTAGATTCAAGAGCGAATAAGAAGCATAAAAGGGGGCAGATCAAGCAGAAATTACATATGCTATTGTGATGAATTAAGCAGCCCTAGAAGGGCGAATTGTACAGATCGTAGCAGACATATAAGGGCAGATCAAGAAGCCATAGAAGGAAAATTGTGTAGCCCTAGAAGAGCGAATTAGGGCAGACAACAAGGGTGAACTAGGGCAGAATTAGAGCATCCCTAGAAGAACGGATTTGATAGCTCATTGAAGACCTTCAAGAATAGATTCATATCAGTCCTCGAAGGCAACATTGAAGGGCAAATTTGAAGAATACAAAGTACAGATTTGAAGCCAACCAAAGGATAAATTCAGACCTTCAAATCCGGGTATTATCTTTCCTTAATTGTGAATATTTATTATATCTTGTGTCTTAGCACTTGAAAGACCTCTATAGATTGTATTTTCCT
>MU224219.1:1062013-1077461 GCA_018584345.1 Thuja plicata
AAACTAAGAAATACTATGGCAACCAGGGTTTGGCTCAAATAGTAATTTGACTTTACATCTTATTACATTTTATGAGGGTTTTGATTTGCATCAAGATCTAGGATTATGCAAATTCATTGGTCCTTCTGTGCCTAATATTGATTGACTCCTATGTTGTGAAACCATCTCATAATCGGCTGAAAAGATATGGGTAAAATTGTGTTAATACATTCTTGCATGTTTTGAAACTATGATTGACCTTCTTAGGGTAAATTACAAAATATTTGGAAACATACATTGAGAGGGAGTCTAACCTTGTGGACATTATTAGGTAAACCTAAGCTTCAGAGGGAGAAGATAGGACTTGTATAAACCTCTCACCATATTGTTCCAGAGGGAGTAGATCATCTTGAGTGGCACAGGCCCTAGAGATCATAACTTGGCATGACTTTAAACATTCATGAATAATATGAATCATGGGCATACTAACAATTTATCCCTGTGTGGTTTTGTAGAAGGAAACCCACCTTAGTGCTTGACTTAAGAGGGAGTTTAATCATGGGCTCACGTAAACCTAGTTTCGTAGTATAAACTCCTTTCTTTACTTTTTGCATTCTAATTGTATGAATGTATGGGATCATTCCTATTGACATGGCTGTTTGACATAACTAGTTAGTTGTTATTAGCTGATTATGAATGTGCAGGACTGCATACTTCACTTTGGTATAGATGTATGGGAACATTAACTGTTTTATTGGATACATACATTATGATACCTTGACATGCATATATGAGGAGCATACATTATGATACCTTGACATGCATTTATGAGGAGCATACATTATGCATGGATGCATACTTTGCTTGGACATATGTATGGGAACATTCACAACTGATTAGCATAGCTGTTTCTTTGCATATCTAACCGATTATTTGTTATGGGGATAACTGATTGACATACCTGATTATTTGCTTTTGGCATAGCTGATTATTTATTGGCACATGCTATTAGCATAACTGGTTAAATGTCATTAATATGCTATAGGCATACTTTACATATGCGGGAACATAAATATGCTGGCACTGGCATGTGGGAACTTATATATGTTGACATATGATTACATTGGCATATTTCATGCAGAAATTTATATATGTTGGCATATGATTACATTGACATATTTTTATAGCTGAACATATTTAGTTTGCACTTGGTTTTATATAGCAAACTGGTCATATGGTTTCATAAGATAAGATTTATGCGGTTATTCTTATGTTTATATGGCTAACATCCTTGTTATGGATCAGGTCTTGATATCATGGATTTGATATCGGTTGAGTCCTTGTGACTCGTGGATCTTGGATCCACAGGTTGAGTACATGGAGACATCATGGACTTGATGTCGGGAAGCCATTACTTGGAGCATTTAGTGAATATCATGAACTTCATATTCGGCCAATGCTGTTGATATCATGGATTTGATATCGATTGAGTCCTTGTAACTCGTGGATCTTGGATCAGGTCTTGATATCATGGATTTGATATCGATTGAGTCCTTGTGACTCTTGGATCTTGAGTTGAAATCTTAAAGGCGTATTTTGAGTCTTAAACTTGAAAGCATTGTTCCTAGTGTAGAACAATGGGCTTGTGATTTGAATCTGCATTCTCTAGGACGAATGAAGAAAGCCTAATGTGTTGAGAATGTTAATGTTTTGGCCTTACGGCAAAGATCAACGCATTGGACAAAGTGGCAATAATAATATTTAATATATTGGATATATTATTGATATATTTAATTATGATAAAATCAGTTGGATAATAATAAATATAAAAGGTTAAATTTATTATTAAGATTGATTTTAATAATTAAATATGGAGCAAATAATATAAAAGAATATATTATTATTATGGATCCAAGTCGGCCAACTTGGGAGGCCAAGAGTTTATCTTAATAAGCACATATATTAGAGTGACTTGGAGAAGGTAAGAAGCAACCAAAAACATAACGTTGCCTTCTTCCTTTAGCAAGATCGTTGGATGAGCAAAAGTACTTGAGCAGATTTACATTGCATATTGAACGATTTATATTGGGGATTTATATTAGACTTCTTTAGGCGAACTTGAGAAGTAAATTAGAGGATCAAATTGGAGTCTTAAGTAGCAGATTCAAGAGCGAATAAGAAGCATAAAAGGGGGCAGATCAAGCAAAAAAAGACAAAAAGAAAGGGTAATGAAGAGACAGATAGAGGGAAAACGAAGAGTCACTGTAGTGGGCTTTAAAAGAAAGGGAGGCTCATTCTGATCATGCTTGGTTTATGTTTTGTTATTATTTTCTCTTGAAGAATTCTGGGAAGCTTTGGCTTTTAGTAGGTATGAGGACGGAAACCTTTGACCTTGGAGGTAGCAGATAGAAACCCATTGTCTGTTGGAGATATCACTCAGGTGTCTCACTTTGTGCTTCAAATTCATACTTCTGGTTATCCAATCTAACTGTAAGTTCTGTGGTTATGATTGGATATTTTGTTGTTGCTCTCCTGAAGATTTAAAGACAATATTCATATTTCATTTCAGAATCTCTATTTCAGTCTAGTATTTTATATGATTTTCAGTTTCATCTGTTGGATTAAAAGAAATCAGTTGCATGCAAATTTTTTGTTTGAATTTCTGTAGAATGATTGGAAAATCAAGAACAAATATTCTTAAGGGGATATTACAATTAACATCAGTTAGGAGATGAATTGTAATAGTTAGTAGTTGTTCAACATTGTGTTATCTTAATTAGCATTGCATTCAATATATTTCCAAAAAAAAAATGAAAAAAAGAAAAAAAAAACTCATAAAAACATAATGCAGAAAATAAGCAGAAAACCCAAAAGTTCAGAATTTGTAAAAAATTAGAATTAAGTGAAATATCAAACTTGGCCACAATTCTATACCCAGGGGTATATATTACACCTTCATAGATCTAAATGTTTACAGGTGCGGAAGATCACTCAACGACATAATATACATACAATTTCACATAGGGGTTGCATTGGGCTTCATAGCAATTAATTATTTCTACGGGGTATTTTAGAGGCTACAGAAGTGAACAGGGTAATCATTTTCAGATTTGCCTAGAGGGCAGATTTGATAGGGTTTATATGCTGATTTATCAATTTGGGGCCTTTCTTTCCAACCATACCATTTAGAACACAATAGCAGGGCATTCTTTGATCATATAAAATCATCACATTGTAGGCAAGACGTGGGCTTTCTTGGAAGGCTTCAGTTCTTACTTCTTCAGTGTAGCATGCCATACTTGTTAGTGTATGATTTTGTAGACATTAATATCAAGAAACAGGTTTTATTGGAGGGCGTTTTGGTTTGGGTGTTGCTCACCAAACCCTAGGCACACAACCAAAGAGTTTGAGTTGCTGGATTCTTTCCAAATTACTATTTAATTGCTGCTGTTTGAAGACAGTTTAAATCAGAAATAAAAATCAGAATTCTGAAAATATTGATCGGGTGTCGGATGCCTGAAAATGGCATGTTATAGTTCTTGATTAATGCTAGAAGTTTTTTGTTTATTGAGTAATTTGAATTCATCCTTGTTAGAAAATAATTCCCTTTCATTCAAGCATATAATTTGATCAAAGAATTCAGAAAACAACAAAAAAATCAGAATATTTTGAAAACTCAAAAACCTTGAAGAACTCAGTCAAATAGTCCACAACAAATTTGAAAATTACAGAAGGGGGTGTGATATTACAGTAATCATCTTTCCGAAAAATAAGCAGCAAGGCAAAGAGATGAATCCAAACCATAACCTTGGAAGGGAATTTCTTTGTTTGGATGAAAACTAGATGCTAGAATTTCATGAACAAAAAATCTGGATACAGGCAGAAACATTATTAAAAGTAAGAAAACAATAACTATTGGCAGCCAGGGTTTTGTTCACATGTTCTTCAACCGCCAAGGGTTTCTGAGCCCAGTCTTCTAGCATCCTCAGATTCCATCTACCCCAAATAAGGGCATGTCTTTGGAATGAAACTAAATTCTCTACCACAAAGTCAGAATTAAAAACAGTTTATTTTTCAGTTTCTCAAAAAACTTCTTGGCTTTGAACCAGATCAGCAAGAATATTTGCTGCATTAGCCTAGTCTAGGGAATGATCTGCCACTAGGCACAACATTTTTAAATGAGAGTTGAAAATGACACACAATAAATAAAATATGAAACCCCAACCTGCAGAATCTAATTCTGACACATGCAACACTGAATTTGAACATGCACGGACCCTATGCCTGTAGAGCCCCCACTGCTCTCCCATGACCACTCAGGCAAATCTAAATCTCTTCACTACTCTATTAAATCCATCTTAAAATTAAAAAGCTACCAAAAATTAAAAATAAATGAACTCGAAAAGCTAGCTAAGCATGGGAAACTTTAGGTTGTTTTCTAATACTTGTTTAAATGCTTTATAGAGGATTACAGAAATCATGCTCTTTGTATTGCATTTTCTAAATGTCTTGTATTTTATATTTGTAGAAACTTCTGGATCCTAAAATCCTTTCATCTTCTACACTGGACATGGACCTTGTCATAAGTATGGCAGCTTGTGTTCGAGATGTGTGCAAAAAGGATCCTGATAGGGGTGTTGATCTTATATTGTCAGTTCAGGTACTGAGCCAGTATTATACAGGGCTTGCCATTACTATTTGTATAAAGTTTCAGCATGGTTTGTTTATTCCATTGTTTCTTTTGCTTGAGTTTGTAGGCGTGCATTGAGAGCAAAAAGGCAACTGTTCAAGCACTTGGTCTTGAAAGCTTGGCACATCTATGTGAATGTGATGTTGTAGGTGAGTACTTGATTATTGCACTAAAGCCACATGATACTTATCTGGGACAGTATGATTTGAGGTGTTCAGCTCAGATGTTAGCTTATGTACATTTTTTTTTACAGAGAAATAGCAATTTTATTTCTTCTTAAAGTGCTGTTTATTTTGGATTTATGCAATTTTTCACAATTGAAATATATGTGCAGTTTGGTAGCTGAACTGGCAGAACCTTTTTAGTAATTACTAATAATGAAAATAATAGTTTCCATGTTATGTAGAAAATTATTTGTTGCTTTGGAGTCAAGTTAGTTATTGATCTAGACCACAGAGATGAAAGGGGAGTCTTGTGCAATAGAAACAAAATTGGAGAAACTTACATACACATCTACGTCAACCTATACGAATAACCCAGAAATTGTTGCAGAAATAATACACAGAACATGAGAAACAGGAAATGAAGTCTTCTACTTTAATCAAATAGTGTACAATTGTAAAGTCCCGTTTTGATACGTTTGGAAATTAAATATTTATTTAATTTTCTAAAGGTAAAAATATATCAAAAAAGGATTTTAAAGATGAGTTATTTATTATTGCCTTAAGTATTAAAATGTAATATAAAATAATTAATTAACAAAACCAATTAATTAAAGTTACTTTTATAATACAACCGTGCAGGAATGGAACTGAAGTAACTGAATGATATTATTATAAAAGAAAGTCTTTAGGATTGATGAGGACATGATTTGGGATTTTGATAATTATTTTCATCAATTCGGGAGTTTTTGCAAGTTGTCTCGGGATGTGCCTGGGAAGCCATTTTGGCAGTGAGAGATCTGCCCTAGTTGGAAGAGGAAGGATCACATAGGTTCTTCCATTGAACTTATTTTGGAGATTGTGGAATCTTGTGAAAATGAATGAACACTGCTCTGATACCACTGTAGTAATCCCACTAGTTTTTGCCAATATTTTCACCTCTCCACTTCAGGGGAATTGTGTCAAACAGTTTGCATAAGTATTGCAGTTTGTATGGACTCACGAAAGTTTAGTTTCAATTTGGAAAATGAAAGCTATACTAATTTCAGATTCCTTTCCTCAATGTAATCAGATGTGATAGACAAAAAGATTTGCTTGAGCTAATCATTACCATTCTTTCTTATTAATCCAAACGGAATCAAAATATGAAAAGGGTTGCAAATGGATGACTACAACTCAGATAGCAATGCTCAGAAATTTAATGATAGTGTTGCTTACATAGTATAATCTGTAATTAGAAAGTCCTTGCTCAGCATTCCTATCAGCAGTATTGCAGCAAACAGATAAAGTGCAGAGGTACTGTTCTGAGACAACTTACTGTAGGAGAAGCCCAGGCCACATACAGTATTCGTAATTCATTTTCTCCTATGCATCCAGAATAGAAATTATTCTTGGCATGAAGTCCAAACTCTACTGATTGCTCAACCAGCAGGTCCATGCATTTCTTCAAGTTCCTGTGCCTTTTCAGCTCTCTACCTTTTGTGGCTAAGACAAAGTCCGCCTGTTCAAGAGGCAATCTTCAGAAATTACATAGCTTCAATATACCATTCTGAGGGACTCACCCAGCACAGTAGTATTCAACTTTATTTTAATGAAATTAGTGATTGAGTTTGAGTTGACTTTGAACATGAATTTTGTCTGAATATTTTCCCCTTGTATTCTGTGTGCATCGATTTTGAGGTATTAGAAGATGTTGGTATATGCACTACACATGTTGGTCATCACTGACCTCTAATCCAAGTTAGGACTAGATCTGATATTCTGGTATTGGCACTCATTATATGCTGAAAGTTTGCAGTGTTCCCTGGGGACGTGTTCCCCCCCCGGCCCTGTTTGTTTCCCTTTTCTCAAAAAGGGATGCATTGAGGATATGAGGTGGGGATAGAATGTGCTCCCACCATCCCTGTTTTCTTGAGTTTCTTGGGAATGTCCCTGGGATTTCCCCATGTACAAGGGGAACACCCTCTTCTTTGGGAATGCTAGACTGTCTCAGGGACTATCTAATGTCTCCTGTGAAAATACTTTTTTAAATTGAAAAATTATATTGTCTGCTCCCCATAAACCTTCTCAATATAAAAAAAAAAACATTTAGTTTATAAATATTTGCCTCAGCCCACTATGCTTTCTTATTTTATTCTTTGTATTTTGCCATTTTTGTTTAAGTCGTAGAGTTGTAAACTGCAGGGTCATAAGCATCTACAGACAGCAGTGTCATAAGCATCTACTGCAGTGCCATTCTCTCTCTCTCTCTCTCTCTATATATATATATATATATATATATATATATGTATGTATGTATATAGACACACACACACATACCCCTTACATCTCCAAAATTTTTGTTATCCCTAGAAAACTGTCCGTATATGTATACACATATGTTATATGTACGTAGATACACATGTATATATGCATATACACATATATGTTTATATATACACATGTATATGTGTATGTATGTATATCTATACACACACATATACATACACATATAGATATACATGTACACTGTGTTGCAGGGTTTGCGTGTCCAGGGTCTGGGTACTGGTTCGGTTCGAACTGGGTCCGGGTCTATATCCTGTTCGCCTGTGGGTTCAGACAGGGTCTTTTCCCAGGCAGGCTGGTTTGTCTGGGCCGAACCCAGGTTGAACTTAGGTGGAACCGGGTGGGCCAAGAGCGAACCAGGCAAAATAAAGCAGCGGTCTGACTAGTTGTTTTTGCAATTTTAATTATTTTTTAAGCCCATCGGACTATATCTCATCACATCTGCCATTAAGCATCCTAGCCTATTCCTTTGTATAGGCTGGTCTAATTTTTCCTTTTTGTATTCTATGAAATTTTGCCAAACCACCATATAAATTTTGTATCGGAATGAATACATTTTCTTTGTAGGCAGTGTTCATGGATTAATGGTGTTCATCAACCACAACGTATGAATATCTTTAACACTATTAAAAATGCATTAAACACATAAATTACATTAGACCTGGCTTGCATTTTATAACAGGACTATAATAGAATTCAGATGGTAAAAATAATAGAACTGGTAAAATGATTTGTCACTAATCCTTGTTAACAGAAAAACTGGAAATCAATAACGTTATTGGTGCAGCTGATCCCATTGGCATTGGCACTATTTGTGAATCAAGTAATGCTATTGATGAAGAAGAAGATTTAGATAATTCATAAGAACTCAATATTATTATTTTAATATATTGATGTTGATATGATACTTTGATGGTATGATTGTGATGCTATTATTACACGTTTATGGTGTTTACATGATACTATGTGACATTGTAATCTTGATTCATGCTTCTAGGATGCATAAAAATATATATATTTATAGTTTTTACATGTTTTTGTACTAATGAACCCAAACGAACCCAAACGAACCCAAACAAACCCAAATCCAATTTCAAAGTTTTGCCGTACCGGTGAACCAGTTCTTCGAACCCAAACTTGAACCCGAAATTGAACCGGCAACTTAGCATACATACATACATACATATATGCCCCTTCTCGCGAGAAAAACTCATTTTTTTTAGTTCGTTCCTGGCTGATTAAACTAAAAAGATGAGGTTTGTTAATAGCTGCTTGTTGAATAACTTAATTTATATAAATCAAATAGCCCATGACAAAAATCATCGCATTTATTCCAAGTCTCATAGATTGGACGGTTGAAGTCTACACTATTTTGGAGTATGATTTTGTCGGCAATATGATTTGCACCTCCACCATCTGCAAAATATTCTGGCAGTCTTTGGAATCCTGGGCAAAAAAATTCTGATATTTTGCAGCTAGCAGACATATATATATATGTGTGTGTGTGTGTGTGTGTGTATCTACTTATACAAATATATGTATATGTATCTATATATATATGTATGTATCTACATATACATATATCTATATCTATATACATATACAAATACATATACATGTAAATACAAAAAAAACCAAACAAATCCATAAAATTTCACACTTGCCTCTTACAACAAATTTGAAATGAGATGAGAGCTCTTTGCAATTGCTGGTATGGACTCTTTGAAGCTCCAAATGCAAGTATTACGCTGTCCCAGTGTGATTTGTTGAAGTTTTTTAGCTCTTCCTCCCTGCTGGTTGCACTTCAATGGATTCTTATTTTCTTCTAATCTCACACTTCTCTCTTCTTCTCAATACAATGAAATGAAATGCTTTTTAGGGTTGCAATGAAGAAATAGCACAAAAAAAAGTAACTTAAAACCTTCATTTTTTATGTTTTTTTTTGCACAAAACTTTACTTCTGCCAGCAGAGTCCCATCATCGGGACTCGGTGAGTCATCTTGTGACTCGTGACTCGGCGAGTCAGCCCAGACTCGGCCAGGTCCGAGTCCGGCCCCCTTGGGACTCACCCAGGGTCACCCGGCTCGGGACTCACCGAGTTTAGGCGAGTCCCGGCGAGTCTGGGAACTCTGATATATATATATATATATATATATATATATATATATATATATATGTATGTATGTATGTATGTATGTATCTATCTATATATGTGTATATATGTATAGATGTATATGTTTACACGCACAGAAATTTTGCAGATAGCAGATGTCCCCGTCACCCCCAAAATTTTGGCTGTCCTTGGAAACTTCTCTCCCCAGCCTGGAAACTCAGAGAAAAACTGAAGGTCTGTTACACAACTAGCTATGTTTATTTGTGATTTTGGGTGGCCATTCCATTTCTTTTAGGAGTTAACTGAATTTGATGATCACTGGGTGCGAGGATACATCGACTTCCCCTTGTTGATGTTCTGTTTAGGTGTTGTGGATATAAGCTATTGTGAGGGTAATTGTGTAACATGTGCAGCTATTAGTTTTCTGCAGTAGATCAAGTTCTTCGGAAAGCATTCACAGAAAATAACCCTTTATTCTAAATGGAGATGCAGGTTCAAATTCCTTAAAGTAAATTGAACTAAGAAACAGTGCCCCAGATAATTTAAGGTCAAAACCTGCAGATAAAGCTATGGAGCTTTGTTAGAAATCAGTAGAAGCAAATGTCTAGGGTCCAAAACATAGTATGTTTTGTCTTCTCTGTATTCTAACTCATATTTTGTCTGTGTGAGGATGCATGCATATGGGTGCATGTACGTGTTTGTACCTTGGTGAATGGTTCTTGTAAAATTTTATCCTGCAATGTATGTTATCATATCTGTATGTATTTCAGGAGGGGAATTTTTCCCTTAATGATGTATCTTTGTTTAGAATTGAATGATTATCTGATATTTTATTTATTGGTGTATTCCAGACTTTTACACAGCATGGGCATTTATTTCAAAATTTTTAGATGACCCTCTGTCCAATCCAGTTATTTCCTACAGGTATCAAGTACTTCCAAGTTCCAAATTCTAGTGTTTTGGTTAGATTTTCATATATAAAAGAATAAAAGGGACTTTTTCTTGCAGTACACAGAGTGCTTTAAAAATTTCATTTTCCCTGTCCTCTGCTGCTTTCTCTTTTTCTTTCCACTTTTATCTCCTCTGATTGTCAAAAGATCCTACACTACCACAGTCAAGATGTGTACTCCCTAAGTAAAGATTTCAAATTTTGCAAGGTGCTATATTATGTATTAAGAAGCAGTATCAATTATTTCTATTGCTGCTTCTGGATTAGATTGTGTGATTTTTTTTGCATCAACATTTTGGAACACACTCCGTGATCCATCACCAGGATGTTAGAGAGCATAAAGAGATTGAAAAATTCATATTCTGGTGATTGCTGCTTCTGGATCAGATTCTGTGAATTTTTTTGATCTCCTTATGCTCTCTAACCTCCTGGTGATGGATCACTGAGTGTTATCTGAAACGTTGATGCAAAAAAATTCATGCAATCTAATCCAGAAGTAGTAATAGAAATTTCATGGATTGTGGAAATCTTGTAACATTAGTATCAATTATATTAACTATTTGTTTTGTAGTATAGGCATTTCCAAGACTAGTTTGATACTTATGCTTATCTGTCAATTAAATGTTATTTTAATTTGTGGTCAATTTTATACCTTTTCTCTAATAAGTTCTTTCACCTCGTGAAAAAGAAAGGAAATTTGGTATTAAATAACAATATTAATGGGGAAAATGGAAACCTGTCGTGTGATTGCACTTTAAAGAGATGGAACTGGACAAACTTAATAATTGCATTGTTGAATTGGCTTCTGCTGTGATGAATGGTTTTATGGTCAGAGAACAACTGGAATTACGTAGCAGAATAGATGCACAGTATACTGATGATGCATGATGTTTTACAATTTGCTAGATTTTAGGTCACTTTTATCAATTTTTATTTTTAATGACTTGTCATGAAATGCTCGTAGTATATGCATAGATAGTATACCAGAAATAGTGAAAATTTTCCCTTGTTCACAACATAACAAAAACTGGCCCAATTGTATACACATCTATTCACAAAATATGTAGAGCAGAAGTTAGCAGAGATGGCACACTGATCTTGGCTAAGAATTGAAACAGACAAAATACATATATATCTGAAATAGATCATAGCTGATGACAAGAGCTAAAGTATATAATGACAGCAGAGTTACTTTGAGGGGATGAAGTCCCAAATATTTTGGTTATGAGCAAAACACATAACTTAATTCCTAGGAAATGATTACCAAGTAGTTGTATATGGCTTATGTTAGGTTGGGCATTGGAAGGTTCTGATGAGACTTTCTACCTAGGAATTCCAAATGTTGAAAATAAAATGACTTTATCAATAGGTAAGCATACCACGGACTGACAACTCCATAACCCAATAACATGAAGAGGGTTAGGGTTTCAGCTTGTCATCTAAACATGAAATGGTCGGCTGTGATGTTGAGTATCAGGCATTGGCCTCATCTCCTAACTTATAGAATTCTCAATAGTATATTTCATTCAGTTAGTTGTGATTGAGAAATAATAAGGTTATGGCCATTGACAATGATGGCTTAGAGGGAAAAATTACTGCAATGCAGTACTACAAGCTATTTTCATACTGGTATTACTGGGCACATTAGTGAGCCGCAAAGATACAAGTTTTCTTTTTTGGTTTTACATATTATCTTGTAAGTCAATATGTGGTTTTCATAAGGGGTTCCTATTTATAAATAATCTTCTCAATTCATATGCCTGCTTGAATTTGGATGATCGTTTCTACTTCTTGAGGACCCTATCACAGATCAAAGGCATCGGAGGCTGAAAAAATTACAAAAGCAATGAGCTGGTGAAATTGGAGTAATCAATAGGATTTACCATATGGTTGAGAAAGCTCTTATTTTTGTGTGTTATGGCGTGCATAACCTGGTTATCAGCCTCAGACTCAGCAGGCTGATTTTGGATTGGATTCAGACTCAGACTTGAACTTGGCCCAAACTTGGCTGGTTGATTTGGATGCAGACTCAGATTCAAACTCACCACACGGATTTGACAAATTGAAATAAACATCAGATATACAGATTTTTAAGGCAACTACGCATTTCTCTCTACACTTTTTCTCAAAACAAATTGAAAAGCATATAAAAATAATCAATTACAACCTACTTTAATCACATACACACATATTCATTGAACTATTGAGTACGAAAGTGGGTTTGAGCAGCAGGAACTAAGAGTCTTAAATATATACAGGCTCAACTGTTTTTGGTGTACAGAACTCATTGATTACGGTAACCTTGACATGAAAAACAAAAAATCATGACATGAGGTCATAAACTATGGAAGAGAGGAGCTTCAATCACTTCCTAGCTCAATAGTGATTCATGTGGCGGCTTTTCAGATAGTTCCTTGATGCTACTGCAGCCACAGTAAAATTACTTGTGATAGTGACTATCTCAATTACTTGGGGTTTTATTGGTAAAAAATCAAGAAATAAAAAGGCTAACAAATTCATAAAACTAGAGAAAAAATGTTGTTTTTGTTTGGTCAAGCTAAATAAAGAAAAAATAAGATGCTTTTCCATCCAAGGCAGTGCATGCGTGGACTCTGTACAGAAGATTAACTGTCACACCTACCAGAAGGCTACCTGTTAATTGTTGCTTGAAACTAAACCATTTTGTAACTGTCCTGGTGTAGTTGTGATTCTTGTATTGTAATATTCATGGATATGGGAGATAAGATTGGATAAAAAATTGACCTAGAGATCTCTTACAAGCATCTAGATACATTTTATGGCACAGGCATAGTTAGATGACAAACAATCATATCGTCTTCTAGTGTATTTCATTTATAGTACACATGAACCAATATAATTTGTTGTTTATGTTCTGTCTTTCTTGCATGTCTCTTTCTAATCATTCTTGACTTGTTTTCTATATTTCTTTCACCTATGTCACATCTAGCCTTCTAACTGAGTGGTCTCTGTTAGAGCTTCGCAGGGATTTTACTCACATGGGCCCAAAAGAACAACATTAATTGCAATATTCACTTCGATAAAATGCCTAAGCTGAAGCCGCTCTTGTTTTAGGACAAACTAGCACTGATCAGATTTGACTAATCTTTTTTCCTTCAAGGGCAGGTATATTGTTAGAAATTAGGATCTTAGGATACAAATTATTATAAACAAGATATAAAATAAATAATATGAGAACCATAAACCATAAATTTACACATTACACGATATATATGGGAAAACCCTTTTGGGTGAAAAAACCCCATTGGGTGAAAAAACCCCATAAAGCATCATTTTATTAAAATACATAAAATACAGTCTATCACAAATAGACCGAACCTGGGGATACTTGTCTTTACTTCTACATGGCCCGTAATACCTTCTGTGCATAGTGATATAACTCACTATAAAGCTGCTAATTCATACTCTCTCAAATGAGAGAGAACTCCTTAAATATAGGAGGAAGGGTGGCTTCACTAGTCAGACCTTTTCTATAATCCCCATTCACACATAATAATCTAATGCTTATTAGATTATATTTATTTCAAATCGGATATGCTTATTAAAGCATATAACATATAAGGTTTTATGACCTTATATTAGAACAATATATAAATGTTTTGAAAGGTGTGACCCCTAATAACATTATGTTCTAACATATACAAATAGATCATTGTTTACATTATGCTGGCCATGCTGCCTTTGTGAGTGCTCCCTTAAGCAATGTTGATGGTCAAAAAGAGGTTAGGTTTTGTAGATCAATGACGAGTTTATGTTGTTGTGAAATATGCCAAACATACAAAAACACAAGATAGACAAAGATAGACCAGCAATCTGCGATTCTAATTATTATTCCAACGAAAACATTTTTTTGTAACAATCATGACAAAGTTCAAGAAATCTTGCACCTTGGCTTTCTAACTATTTACTCCGTGTTGGAAGTCGGGGAAGAGTGATATCAGTATGTCTGATGTGCCAATGGCAGGGTGCCGAATGTGCAGATGTTTGCATGCTCGAGATGCAGATGCTGGTATCTTTTGGTATATTGAAAGATGCCGGCTAGGGAAATGTGTTGGAGTTTTAAATTTGTTTGTAAATCTATCTTTGACCAGTGAAATGGGGATTATTTTTGGTATTTTCTATTTTCTGATTTTTTGTATTTTTGCTTGTTTTTTCAATTTTTTTGGATTTTTCAATGAATTGAGATGCAAGAAATAATTGACTAACTGAAACAAATAATTTGCAAACCAAAATGTACTAAGCTGAAAAAAATTAAAATTCTGATTTTTTTTACCAAAGAAACTCTACAGGAATTCTTACCAGGCAAAATACTGAATTAGGATAAATGCTGAAAGTTTCTAACTAACTACAATTTACATCTGCTGGCTATAGCTTACAATACTGGGCGCAAATGACCACAGATCTGCCAAATTCTAGTTTCAGAACAGCCATGTCAGCCCTAGAAGGAATGACGTTACCCTGGGATGGTGCGACCAGCAAATAAAGTTTAAACTGATATGAAATTCTGAAAATATCTCTTGATAATGCCAAACTGCTTCCTGGGTGTCCAACTCTGCCTGCTATGACTGAAAACAATTGTTTCCTCTCCCAAGTTGATGACCTAGATGGTTTTTTCTTCCTTGCTTTTCTGTACGGCTGGGAGAAATGACCTGCAATTCTTGTCTTAACCTTCAACAAGTCTCATCTGCAACCTCTGCGATGAAATTCTGAATTCTCCCTTCTCACGTGAATTATCAAAACAAATTCAAGTGCAAACTGCTCTCATAAGCTGATAAACAATGTATTTCCTTCCTCCTGTAGGTTGGGGTGTCATCCAACCCGGCAAAATCTCAAGTGTTTTCATTCTTGAGATCCAAATCTGCTGAAAACCCTGTCAAGAGCTCTCCACAATGCTGAAGATGAAATTTTGAATAACCTGGAATGTGTAGAATGACCTCCAAATGCCTTTTTTAAAAGGCTCAAAACCCTAGGTCATCACTTTTAGGGTTTGCATGATTTCACCTAATTATTTCAAGGTTACCCTGAGTTTCCGGGACGGGGACGGCGGGACGGGTTTCCGGGATGACAAATTTTTTTGCCGATTTTGGGGACGGCAGGGGATGGCTATGTAAATATAGGGAAATTTTCAAATATATAAGGAAATTTGCAAGTATACATTACATTCATATGAAAATATGGACAATGCATGCCAT
>MU224219.1:1079530-1093757 GCA_018584345.1 Thuja plicata
GAATCTACCAATGGATGACTCTGTGTTTTCCTTTGCCTGTGCATTAAACATACTTTCCACTGATCCCTTCTGACCACTATTAATCTTCCTCTTCCCTCTTGTCTCAATAGGGCTGCTAGTAGTACCAGTGGCGGATGTCATAGGCCTAGATGACTGTGAGTGTGCAGTTGCAGTAGATAAAGGTGATGTAATTGTCATACCTTGAGCCTCCATTTCAGCCTCTAAGTGCAATCTTTGACATTCTATTTTTTCTTTCTCGGTCAAATTAGGACAAGCTATAACTCCATGGCATGCAATACCTAAAAAGTGTGCCTTCACCCTTGTATAGCTGCTCCTAAAATCATCTTCACAATATGGCAATCCCATACCCTAGTCTGCATTCTTTTTCTTTTCAGCCCTAGCTGTGACAAATTGGAGAAGAGGTTTTTTTTTGTTGAAGGGCCCTTTGCATGTTTGCTCATAATTGTTGAAGGGCATTTAAATTTATCAGCTTGTTGTTCACTACTAGCTTCAACACTAAAAGTATCACCCCCCAAATGCTCTTCATTACTACTACTATCCCCACTGCTGCTCATTGTGCTTAGTTTTGAGATTTAAGAATGCAATGAACTGAGACAATGAAAAAAATAAAAAAAAATCAGACTTTCAAGCTTTCATATTGGTAAAAAGAAAATGAAAAATAGAAGCATAAACTCACACTTACTTGTTGCACAATGTAGAAAGTTGAAACCCTTGCACAATCAATGAAGAAAACCTCCTTTGCAAACTTCCTTTGTTGCTATAAAACCAAAAAATCAGACTGCTGCCAAAACACAATGAAATAAAAAAATGCTTATGTGCCCATATAGAGCCACAATTTTGGCATTTTAGGGCAAGTATGGCAGTGGGGCCCACAAAACGACCCCACCTATGGAAGCTGTTTGGGCTTTTTTGAGTTTATTTTTTATTTTTTTGTGCCTTTTTGGTTGGGGACGGACGGCCGTCCCCGGGATGCGCGGGGGACGGCTACTGTGTCCCCAGCCGTCCTCGGGACTTTTTCCTGTCCCCAAATTTTTGGGTAGCCATCCCCAAGTCGCAGGGATGTTCCCAACATTTTCTTGAAATTTGGGGACGGCGTGGGGACGTCTCCAAGCCGTCCCCAAGTCCCGGGGACGTCCTCGTTTCGGAAACTTGGGGATTTAGGCTGGGGACGCGTCCCCCGGTAACCCTGGATTATTTTTAATAAAACATAAGCCTTTAAAAATTGACCCCTAAGGCGCTATATTATTATAATGTTTCCCCCCTTTATTAAAACATTTTATGCTCATATGCCTAGGAAAAGGGGGCATATTTTATTATCTTATTTTATTATAAGGTGATTATAATTTCACCTTAATATTTATTTATTTATATCCACAACTTAGGAAATATATAAATATTTCCTTATTTATTCATAAACTGCAATCCGGGGCTCAGATTTGAATTCTGTCTAAAGCACTGTCATCTTTGATGTTGACTGAACCCTATAGGCTAATTGACAGTTCCTCCTAAAAAATAGGAGCTTGCCTTAAAAAATAGGAACCTCGCTCCAAACTCCAAAAACTGCTCAAGAGGCTCCTGCTCTGCTCCGTGGTCCCTCGGGTGGTATTCTAGTCAACTAGTAGTTCTCCCTAAACAATAAGAGACCTCCCTAAAAAGTAGGAATTGCTGTCTGAAAGCTCAAAATGGCTCACAGTGCCCCTGCAATGCTCTATCACCCCCAAAATGAGTCCCCTAACCATCTCATTGACCTACAAGAACGCGGGTGATAGGTCAACCTATTGTGAGGTTTTCACACCATTGCCCCATTGCAAATGGGGACCCCTTTTTTGCTTTGGCAGTAGTTGTAGTGGTCCTAGTTTGTGGCAATTTTCAAGTCTCCAAGCATCAGAGATGAGTTTGAGCAACTTTGGCTCACTGGGTAGTCAAGTCAGTCAAGGGGGTGTGAGCAAGAGTTGGGCTAAGCTAGTCAAGGATATGGAGTTGAAATCAAAGGATTTGTGATGAAATGAGTTAGAATCTTTTGAAAATCCTTGTTCCGATTTCAATTTGATCTTAGAAAGTCAAGAGCGGTTATGGGAGATAACACTGATTAAGGCGTGCTGAATCCTGAAATTTGCGTAAGTCTGGAATTTTTTAGAAACTCCCAAAATCTAAAATCTTTATTTACTCCTATGAACTTGAGACCACTCTCAAACATCTGGATATTATTTATATAAGGTATAGAATAAAGTATAAGAAAGGAACTTATTTTATTTTATATAAATATTTTCACCCTCTGAGCTGAAGGAATTGAAGTGACAAGTTGGGAATTTCAACATGCAAAACAAGGTCCGAAATCTCAAGATCCTAGGATTTCTGCCCTTGCAAAATCCCAACTTTTCAAAATCTCCGCCCAAGCATAAAGGTCGCCAAAGCTGAGATCTTGACTCCAAATTGATCTGAATGATGAAATTGTGAATGAAAAGGTGGAAACCCATCGAAAACTTGGATTGATAAAATGAACATGGAAAGTGGAGGGTTGGAAATCTCAAGATCCTAGGATTTCCACCCTTGCAAAATCCCAACTTTTCAAAAAGTCTGCCGAGCTTTGAGTGGTATTTCAATAAAAGCTATCAACTCCAAGTTGATTAAAAGGATGAAAATGATGTTTGAGGGCCAAGTCACATGAAAACTGGAGTGAGATTTCATGGCAGAATTCTCCGAAACCTGGGATTTTCAATTCCAATTTCTCAAAATTTCCGCCATGATGGTCTTTGGGCGGAATTTCCCCAAACTTGGGATTTTCAATTCCAACAACTCAAAATCTTCACCCCAGGCATATGGCCTTAGCTGAAAGTTGAGTGCCAAATGATAAAGAAGGACAAAATGGAAGGAAAAAAAGATGAAATCAGCCAAATACTTCGAGAAAAATGACGAGGGCTGAAAATGAAAATGAATTGAGTTCTTGAGGCAATAAACTTTCAGCCAATTTGACTTGCAGATCAGATTGAGATTCATGATAAATGAACCTTGAAAATATTCCAAACATGAATTTGAGTTTAAAGTGGCAAAGTGTAAGAACCCCAACAAACTCTAACTTCACCAACCCACTGATTTGCTATGCAAATGATATATTGTTTTGAAATTTGATAGTTATATGTAAGAACCCCTTGTCCATCTGATTAGTTTCTTCAATTTTGGTGTTTTGACATTTTGTCAAACTCTTTGCATGCAAGCTCTGATACCATTGTAATGTCCCACCCGGGTGGACACTTGCTAACACAAATTTTGTGCCTTGTTTAGTTTGTTTTGGTAAATGTTTGTGATATATTGGCAATGTTTGATACAATAATTTAATGTAGAAAAATGAAGAGATGTTGCAATAATAATTTTTTTAACTCAAACTGAAATTGCATTGGGAATACACAGCTGAAAATTCCAGATTTTTATGCCAACTTAAATACTCAGTATTTTCACAATATATTGACAACCCAATTCATAATATAACCCCTAATATCTAAAACAACAATACCCAAAAAATCAAGGAGTTACAATTCATGAACTCACAGGTAAACATGCCTTGAAACCCTCTGAAGATAGATGCTAGAATAAAGTATAAAGTTTGCAATAGTCATATAGTAGAGAGAACAATACACACGCCACTAAAAATGAAGTCTTTAATATGCTATTTAAAAACCCCTGCTAGTTTTGGAGATAAATACTCTAAATCTACACAAATATGATTCCCACGTGACAATAAAGATGTCTCACACCAGCAATAAAGATATTCAATAATAATTGTTTTCAATAACTTCCAATCTGCAAATAAACCCTTGTAAAATCTGATATAAATCTTCATTCTTCACCCTTCTCCAAGATTGAAAATTACAACAAAACCCTTAGTTTCTTCCTCAAAGCCAAAGCTTCTTCAGGAAAGACAAGTGTTGAATGATTCAAGAATGAATGAAATGAAATCCAAATCCCCTTTTATAATGTTTAATTTGCATTTGTCTTCATCTCCTTTAATTTACTTTAATTTCATTTCTTTTTTCCCTCCATTTGGTGCACAACAAAATAATATAAAGTATATTTTAATAATCACTTAATCTCCCTTTAAATTGACACTTTACATTATTCCTCATATGCACTTTATAAATTGACTTTATAATCATTAATAATCCCTTTTAATATTAAAGTCAAATAACATTTAATGATGTGCACTTTTTTAATTAATTATTAATAAAGTATTACTTTATTAATAATGAAAATGTCATAACTCCAAAAATACTCATTATTTCTTGATTTTATCAGAACCAAGAGGTCAACCAGTGTTTACACTGCGCACCCAATTGTCTTTCTAAAAATAGTAAGGGTCCACCTCTATCAACCCTTGACTTGCTATAATTAGTAAATCCTTAAATACCCGATCTACAAAAATAAGATATGTAGGCCTCCTTATGTTCTTTTAGCGTTAAAAGGTGTGTTGGGGCCCACAAACAACAATTAAAAATCTCGTGTTTTTTAGTTGGGGGATTATCGTTTTTATATTGGTGCTATAGCCATAGGAGCGGTCCGATCATCCCCTATTTGTCCACTTATGGTTTTGGCATCCTTGGGACATCTCAATTTTGTTTTTTCAAATGGGGATGATTGGGAAACGTCCTCAAGCAATCCCCATGCCCCCTCCGCTTCCCTTGTACAGGTATGCCTAGAAAAAGCTAGGGTTGCGTTTGCAATGAATATAGATAAAATCCCTTGCCTTGTGTTGAAACAACATTTTGTCCTTGTACACCAAGCAAACCCATAAAAACGAATTGAAAATTTATTCCACTTGAACATGAGATCATCCCCACAAACACTAAAAAGTTTGTAAATTGCAATTGCATATAGTTAATAGTACATCAAGTTTTATTATATTGGGAACTTCACATTCTAATCTGAAGAGTAGTTTTACTGCATCTCTGTTTTGTTTTGCATCACACTAAAAAGTATGAATTATAAAAGGTATGAATTAAAATACTAAAAATATGTAATGGGGAGTATAAGATATGATGTAATGTTAGTCTACCAGAAAAAAGAAAGCAATTATATTAATGGCCATGGATGACAATATATAATATAGAGTTGAAAGCTCCACCAAGGAGAAGTACAAAGACAAAGATTACAAACAGCAGGGGACCACTGAAACAAGTTGTCAAGAAATAGGTATAAAGGGCTAAGAAAGGTTAAGAAGAATTCTGAAGAGCAAATAGAAAAAGCAAAGGAAAAGTGAAAAAACTTCGAGTAATACTGTGTACACTAGAAATGGTGAAGTAGCTAGTGCCATAATCAATCATTATGAAGGGGATGATACAAGATCTAATAATTCTCATCAAGGAGTTTTGAGGCACAAGAAGGGTACTCCCACTAGGATCACTTCTAACATCCAAAGCTGAAGTAACCCCTAGAGTAGTGACTAGAGAGGTGGTTGGAGATGAAAGATCTATGTTGATGAGAGGAAGGTAGGTTGCGTTGTTAGGAAGAAATAGGACCATGATGTTGAGGGGAAAAATGTTAATGATGGCAAGTTATAACCTACAATATAAAAGTAACTTATGATGTAAGTTGTAGCTGCTAATGCAACTTCCCAATTCAACAACCTAATGTTGTAATGTCTGTGCTACAGTTATAACCTACAATGTAAAAGTAACTTATGATGTAAGTTGTTGCGGCTATTGTAACTTCCCAATTCAATAACAAATACTAGAATATACATATAGTTTTTGTCATAAAATTCTCATAAACTTTGTGCATTCCTTCTTTGAGCACAAGTTAATACCAATCATTTCATCTCAATGTTAGTATTTGTATGGTCTAAGAATTGGCCGTACTACCAAATTATCTACCTCAAAGTGCATTTTATGATGTAGAGATACTTTTCTGGTAAGCATTGGACTCATTGAGAGCATTGACTAGGTTTTTGGAATGCTATATTTCAGAATCCATATAGTGAGAAGGATTGACAACTTTTTGAATGGCTATTTTGACATGAACATTATGGATGGTGTTAACAATTTATGCATATTGGTTTGCTATTTTTCTTTTTTGTTATTTTATTCCTAAGGGAAATTGGTAAAGCCATCATTAATGCAATCAAACTAATGTTGTAATGTTTGTGCTAGCATGGCCTTGTTTGAATTTCATCTTATCATAACCAAATTGATATTAAATATAGTAAAAGTAAAACGATTTAATTTGAATTATTTAACATCAAGCCTGGATAAATCCTTTATTGTTAATTTTGGGATCAAACAATATGTTTAAACTCTCAGAGACCTTTAAAGGCATCGAGAAAAATTTCAAGCTCTGCAAAAGTTGTCTTAGGCATGTGTATCTTGGCGATATGACATTATAAAAGAGAACATTGCATTTAATTAATTATTTTGCTTCATTTTCTTAATCACAACTTGCAATTCATAAATTACGACTTTGATTTAGTTGTTGTATATCGCAGTATTTAGTGATTGAATGCATACAAGCAAATTGGATAGGATCTCATGATTTATTTGTATATGTGCAGTTTGTGTCTTCTGCTCCGTTGGGGAGCTGTGGATGCAGCAGCCTATCCAGAAGCATCGAAAAGGGTGTTTGAACTTTTATGGGAGGTTTCAACTTTAAAAGGCATGGAATCTTCAGATTTATGGGTGAAGGCACGCATATCAGCAATTCATGCATTGACCTTCTATGAGGTTTGCGGCTTTGTATATTTGTTTCTTATGAAGACTCAGTTGGAAAGCATCTTCTGGAATTGCTTGAGTCTGAAAATTATTTTGACAATATAAACTTTACAATGACAGTGACTGTGATTAGTCTTTTTTAGTTGGAAATTTTTCTTGTCTAGATTAATTGAGTTTCAATAAGAAATAGAGAAAAGCATAATGCAAATAAAGAATCATCCAAAATGAGTTCCAATAGGATTTCTTTCTAGCCCACAAATACCTTCAATATGTAACAACTGATAATTTGACAAAGGGTCCAAAATGACGGTTTCCAATTTCTGATCTTTCTAAATAAAGAATATTTCCCAATGCAATAAGTTCGAAAACTCATAATACTTGGGAGGAAACTAATAGTGTTGCCTTCAATGCTTTAGTGTTGCAACTTCCTCAAAAAATGATATTTTATGGGTTTCTCTATTCATTTTACTTGAAATTAGAAGTGACATATTTGGTAAAATTGTTGAGGTTAGATTTAATGAAGGATAGTCACAAAGCAAGAGAAATGGCCAAAAATTATCATGGGTAAGGAAGAGTTATTTTAGAGAATTAAGTCAATTTTTTTATTAAAACCCTATTTTCCAGTTTTTGTATAGGGGATGGGTACGTGTATGGGGTTTTGGTTTGTTAGTACAGCATTTCCCCCCCCTTGGCTATGGTATGCCTATAAGATGTGTGTGTGTAAAGAAATTTAAAAGTATACAAAATTGCAAATACATTTGACGTATCATATAATATTATATTTAATAATAATAATAATGCCATTGAAACTTCATCACTAGCAAATGATATTATGATAGTCATAAAGATGATTGTCTAAGGTGTCAATTATAGTCTCTACTCTCAACCCCCTCATTGCAATCAAGTTTCATATTTGACAAGAGATTGCAATAACTAGCGGGGACAAGAAGTGCAGACTCCAATGGGGTTGAGGGCAGCGCATTCCATTCTCACAATTTTATCACTTAATGAGGAAATTGGCATTCAACACATTTTGGTTTATATAAATGTTTTTAAATAATGATTTTTATTTTTTATTTTTGGTTTGGGGTGTATTTGGGTCCTCTAGGGTTTGCCCACTGCCTTGCTTAGGTACCCTAGGTTCACTATGGGTCTTTTAGTGTAGGAGGGATGTTATGCCCCGTTCTTGGACTTAGTAGTTGTGATCGTTAGCTTATATCTTGGTTCATGTAGGCTAATTGCTAGGGATTAGGGAACTCCAACATTCTCGGAGAACTCGATATTAGTTTTTATTGGCTTTCAAAAGAAGTGCGGCAATTAGTTGATGTTTTATTTTGTTGCGACACTCCTTGTAGCATTTTGGGGCTTTTTGGTTCTCCACAATTCTTGGAGGATATATGTAATGTCCTAAAATTGAAGTTTATTAAAATAATGTAATCTTTCTTTAATGGTTATCTTAGTCATTTTAGGTACTTTCTATTTTCTTCTTTAGCTCAACATTGTTTCTTTTAGAAACATCATCTTTGTAAATCTATATAAGGAGCTTTTGTCTCCTCTGTTCAATATAACTTTGATTTACTGTAACATGGTATCAGAGCAGGTAAATACCCCTCTTTAGGATTCGGCGAATTTAAAAAGAGAAATTTGTGGACCTCATTCTTGGAAATTTTTTTCCCAAAATTTTTTGAGTCGCTTTTTAATGAAAAATCACTATTGGTTTTGATAATTTTCGAGCAGATCTTTCCAAGCAAAAATTGCGATCTGCCTCCTCGCACATTTCGAGGGTTTTTGGTGCAAATTCGTGGTTTCTTGTCACCATGGGCGTTTGCAAATTCGAAGGATTTTTTGCTTGTTTTTAAAGGTTCACGTGTTTGTAGAACTTGTGTTGCACAAAGGAGGGCTTTTGCATCGTTTTTCAGTGTTTTCTTTGCAATGAAACTTTTAGCTCATTCCTGCATTGGTTTTTGTCTGCATTACGTCACATTTTTCTACTGTTTCCAGCTGTGACGATCCACCCTTTCTCTGCTCGCAATGGGTTTTCCTAGGGGGAAAGATTTCGACAAGTTTGCAACCTACATTGTGACTTATGCTCGTGCTTTAACTCCGTTTTTGGCCCATGTCTTGGTCTTGTCTATTCACTTGAGGATTTTTGTTATCCACACAATCTGCTATACTTTGAGTTTGCCAAACAAGCAACGGACCAACATTCGCGATCTAGGGTTTTTTACAGCCCTTCTCTGGCTGACCTTTGTTCTGCATTTTTGGTGGTTTCATGTTTCGGGATGGGGGAAAAAGGGCTTCAATTTGGGGACGACGGGGGACGGTGGCGGGGGGCCTTGGGGGGGGGGGTGTANGGGGGGGGGGGGGGGGGGGGTGTAATATGCTATACATATAGTTCTTGAAATGCTAGTTATGAAATGATGTATAATAGTATAAAAACTAATAAATTATAATACCAAATACTTGAAAATAGAAAAATTGCAACATGAATATTAAAAATATCATAAAGATGATTACAATGAGTAGCATGATGTTAAAAGAAGTACAAAATCATGTACATACATTCATAAATATGCATATGTAGTGTGTGTGTGTGTAACAGCGACCTTTACGGTAGCCAGTAAACCCCCTTTCTATCACAAGTGCTGCAGCTGCAACTTTTGCTTGCAGAAACCCCCGACGGCGAGATGGTGGTGCAAAGGAAGTAGTGGGGGGACTTGGGAACGGCAAGTCCTCGACGCGGGGACGTCCCCGATCCGGGTGCGTAGGGGTTTAGGGGGGTGATGAGTCCCCGTGTTACACTGATATAATGTAAGTTTTTTGATTCCTGTAACCTTTGTGACTGGAGTAGGACAATACGCGGCAGGAGCTTTATATTCGTATCAAACAGTGCGACAGGAGATTTGATGTTCATTATAAATTGTGTGGATGTAAATGTTAATACCTTTAAATCATTTCTATGATTTGGTTTGTACCTAATGATTAAAATATGTCAATTTATGTATGCAGGTATAATGCCTAAGATTTGAATTTTCAAATCCCAATGGTTAACTGTTCAGACAGAAGTTGAATGAACAGTTGTCAATTAGGTTACAGATAAGGCAGTTTATTCAATCGGGTTGTATGATGATAGATGTGATTAAAAACTTGACGATATGTTGTTGATAGCATGAATGAAGGGCAGACAGAATATGTTGTTTAAGTGCTGAGGGTTTATCAGATAATGTTGCAAGATTGAAATGAATACATATGCTGTAGCAAAGATTTGTGTTCAATGACAAAGGACAGTTATTGTTCTCTACAAAGTGGTCGATTATATTGGTGAGATGTTGAATTAATGTGTGTAGTTTTGGTTTTATGTATTTGCTGTTATGGTGATAATGATGAAACAAGATTTCTGCAGAGTTATTGTATAGTCATATAGTGTTTTCAAGTCTGCTGTTGTAAACGTGATATTATGGAGATGTTGTATTGAAACTAAGTCTATTATTCAAAGAGTGATGTGTTACAGTTTTCTTTTCTTTGAACACACACAAGAAGTTTATGAAGTTTCAGGTTGATCATTGTCAGAAAGGGAAGTGAACTTAATGTTATGCAGTGAAACAGAGTAACCGTTTGTAGTCTGATTATTCTTTCTGAAAGTATTGTGCGGAGGTTGGTGCTCTAAAATTGTACCTAACGAGGGTTTCATCAGTGAGATTTTTCACCAGTGAGGCATACTTGTAACGAGTGAGGTTTGGTCAGTGAGACGAAGACCTAATCAAGACATTTTTCATAGTGGTTTTTCACCTTTTAAGCGTTTTCCAGTCAAATTCTTGTGCTCTGTCTCATATGTGTATGACTCTTGTTTCTTATGCATCTAGGTGTTGCTATTTATTAGTCAAATGATTTGATATGATACATTTTACTTGTTTATGAAGAAGAGATTGTTTATAGGCATTGTTATTGTTTAAAGGCATAGAGCTTAAATTTTTATCAATTTCAAGTGTTGTTTTAGTGACCACTGATCCTCCACTGCCCCACCCACCCCTCCCCCTCCAGTGGTTTGGTATTCCAACAACCCACAATGTTAGTTTGGAGATCGATTGGACTATTTTCCTTAACTTACAATTATATATGCTTTATATATTTTCATATGATCGAAGTGATTGGTTTGCAAAGTTTGCATGTCCTTTGACAGGCACTAGTAGCTCAGTATTTTTTCTAAAATCTGTGATTGTTGTAATATTTCAGATTGGTGGAATTGAAATTTCATGGTTCAGATCATAGCGTTCCCATATCGAAGGCTTTCGGGCTTTGTTGATTGTGTTGTGTCTTTATGTATTCAACATATAGCGGATTATAATAGCTTCAACCTGTGCGGTGTTAGATTAGGTTCTTATGTAGCTCAAGGAAGGTCCATTGAAAGGAAACGAAAGAAATGACCAAGTTGTAAAGTTAGATCATAATTATTAAGCATAAAGTAATCATAACCACACAGAGTAGACATGCTTGAATCACATTAGGCATGAACCAAACACCGAATCATACATATAAATACACGTAAGACACAAAGCAATCATATAACTACATACACGTAAGACACAATTAATACATAGCAATACATGCAAGGTACAGAGCATACACATAAATACACGTAAGACACAATGCATATGGGCAAACACACGTAATGTCATGTTCAACAACCTCCTATGTGCGTTTACTAGTGTCTTGCCATTGTCACTTAGTCACTATCATTTACTAGTATGTCATAAATATATCATATGATCATTATAGATTTCGAACTTTCATTTAAGAACTGAATTAATAGATCCCTTATAAGCCTTTAAGCCTCTTTGACAAGAATGCATTTGTTGTTTTGTCTTTACCCTGCATGCTGGTAGAAACGATGCTCTGATACCACTTGGTATGTGCACAAATTGACATTAATGTGTTTGTTCAGAAAACAACAATTCCAACATTAATATAGTTAGGTAATCTTAACTAATCATTATTAATTTAGGAATTAATGAACAAATACATCAGTTTGTGAATAAGCAGATTATGGTAAGTATTATCACTAGCTAACTATCTTATAACTAATCATAGCTTAGTTCGGGAGGAAACTTGAAAGGGTGCCAGTAAACTGGCCAACCCAATTAAGCCCAAGGGTGTGCAATCTTCCAATCGTGGCAACTCGTCTCTTATCCTACAAGTGGTAGGAACGTCCAACTATGACCCTTTCCATCCCTTGGAATAATATAGTTGTGTTTCGGCCCACAAGCGGCAAGAACAACCGCCTATGACCAGTTGCATCCCTTGAGGTGGTCTTCTTAGTTCTGGGGAGTTGGTAAACCGCATCTCCCTACTTGTTTCCTCCAAATCACATTTGATTGATTGTTGGTATTTGGTTATCCATATTATTACTTATGTCCATTATATTTGTGTTATGTGCCAAAAATATATCATCCTATATTAACATGTAAGGATAATATTACTGCATATATCAAATGTAATGTCCCTTTTTATGTGATTTGAGACACTATGGAGATTTCCACAATTCTATGATTATAAGTTAATAAAATACTTTATTTTAATATCTGATTGCAATTGCAGATGCTAAGTATAGCATAAATGAATAGTAATTCCAAATGCATACACTGAATTACAATGGAAATAGTTATTAATTCCAAATGCATATGCTTCCATATCACTTAGAAGGTTGCATAACAATAATCACAACTCTCTATATCTGATATGGCAATGTAACATATGCTTAATAACCTGAATGGCTGTCTCGGATATGTGCTATTGATCCACCCTGCATATACAGGTCGATATAATGGCAATTTATGTCTCTAATTGCAGAGATATTGAGTACACCAATGAATGGATATCGTATAGGCTGTTTGATTTGTCTTTATCTCTATGTACTGCCCATGAAGCCGTCTTTGATATATCTGGGATGGATTATGCTTCTGGATGATGCTGTCTCTGATATGAATATAAATGCTTGCACCTTCAATTGCTGTTCGCAATTGTTTACCTGTTGGGATAATCTAGTTTACTGATGCATAGACGTTACACATTACAGGAAATATAAATATAGAATAACAGTCTTTGTTGATCATTCATAACTTGAGTACATTTACAATAGCCACAGATCATGATATCTTCAACGAACAAGTACAATGTTTATATAAAACCTGAAGCGGTGCGACCAAATGTCGTCACCCGTTCCCAACCGACGGTAGTAACTAAGTACCGTTGGGGCATACCCAACTAACATCCGATATATGGCTAACATCATCCCCCCTAAAGAAAAGTCGTCTCTGGACGACAACAAAATGTCCGGGACAGAACAACAAAATAGGAATGATGAACTACCCAACTAAAACTAGGAACGAGAAGAAGAGGGGGGCAGAGGAAGCGTCCCTGATGAGGAAGCACGCTGATTTGCTGGAGCAGTGGATGACCCCAATCGAGCTTGGAGCTCATAAACCTGTGAAGTTCTGGTCTGCAAGTGCTCTTCAGTTACCATCTGCAACTCCAAGGCTGACTTAATCATCAAAGCAACCTCCAAAAGTTCCTCCTCCTTGGAGTCAAGTGTCTTGCAACTCTGAGAAGGTAGTATGGTAGCCTTCTTGTCCATGGCTTTGTTCCCTGACGTCGAACTCCCTGCTTGCAACTAATTTTTCCACTGACTCCTCTTGCCCACTGAATTCATAACTGTTTCCCCAAAAAAACGGTTAGGTCTTCTTTTCCCTTCGGTGGTTGCCGTAGCACTTAATTCTTTAGCCGTACGACCTTAACGCTGGTTTTCAGAACAAATCAAACAAATATTTACGAATGCCTTTATATTCTCCTTTCCTTTGACCTGCCGTAGTTGCTTCTCTCCTCCTACCGCAGCTATGGTTGCTTTCTTTTGTCTTTGCTGTTGTCTTCTTGTTTTCCTTCCGCGCGGCTCTCTCTTCTTTGTTATTGTGATGTTATTGTGAAGGCGCTCAATCTTTAGTGGGAGAGGTCACGGGTTCAATTTCTCCCCACGCTGCTTTTTCTTCTCCTTCCCGCGCAGTTGCAATTTGTATTATGTTCCCCCGCGGCCCTTTTCTTCTACCCGCGGCCTTTTCTATCTTCCTCACGCCAATTATGTCGGCCGGCTTTTTATTCGCGGCCTGTTTTTTTTATCCGGTGGTGACCACCGTCGGGTGGGTTCAATTTCTCCCCACGTTGCTTTTTCTTCTCCTTCCCGCGCAGTTGCAATTTGTATTATGTTCCCCCGCAGCCCTTTTCTTCTACCCGCGGCCTTTTCTATCTTACTCACGCCAATTATGTCGGCCGGCTTTTTATTCACGGCCTGTTTTTTTTCATCCTGTGGTGACCACCGTCGGGTGGACAGCCACCGTCTGGTGACTTCCACCATCGGGTGGTAAGACCACTGTCCGTTTTTTTTTTTTTTTTAAATACTATTATTCTGCAAACTCGACCGGGGCCTTCTGTTTGGCTGTTCGTGATAAACTTTTAGTTTCGAT
>MU224219.1:1108914-1125406 GCA_018584345.1 Thuja plicata
ACTCTTAGTTCAGTGTGTTTGCTGGTTGGTGACTGTTTTTGGGAGGAGCTGAGCAAGTTTGAATGGATTCTTGATGTTTATTATGAGCAGACCCTGCGGGTTTAGAAGAGTTCTGAGAAGAGACTTTTCTGCACCAGCTAACAGCCTTCTGTGACTGTGAGTTCCAGTCATATCAGATTTGTGTGTCATCAGATTAGCCCTTTTTTAATGAACATGTATTATGATTTTGATGTTTAACTTTTTCATGTATTGAGTACAATTTTGTATGCAAATTTCCAAGTTTCACGGACAACGGTTGAACCAAACATTAAAAAATCAATAACAAAAATTTATGAGAGCGAAAAAGCTTTGCATGTTCATCGCTAGATTCTTATTGTGGTTTCATTAACAGAAAGTTTCAAAATTTCTTGGGGGGTAGTTGTTACAAGGGAGGAGTGCCAAATAAATATTTTTGCAGTTTCTGATGTTAAAACTCATGCAAGGACTACTGCCTTCAAATTTGAATATTAAGTTGATGTGATACACAACAAGTTGTCAAAATTGAAAGTTATTAAGCCTAAAGGTCAAGGGACAATGTTTGCCATATGTGGAGATCAGAAAGAAAGACCTAGTATCCAGTGCTAATTGTGGAATTAGTGGCATTTTAATATTTGCTAGGGATTCAATAACTAACAAAAATGTACTGCCAAAACTATGGAAAACATTTGGATCAAGATATTAAAAGTGATGAACATTGTCCTAAAATTCAAATCAACAAGTATAGGTAAACTGTAAAGTCAAGGATAACCAAACACAAGTACATAGCGGTTCTCATTTCTTGAGGAGGAAGGAATATAGACATATATATTTGTTGCAAAATAGAAAGTTTTGTACAGATTGTTAATTTTATTGATTAAGGATCACGGGACATTGTGTTGTGATTGTAGCCTGTAGGTATGCTATCACCTCCCTTGTATATGATTCAACCATCAGTGTGGGAACCGGATATAATGAAGGTGAATAAAATGACTAAAGAAGTTAGTCATTTTGAAAAACTTGTTGCTTATGTCAATGATACTACCATATTAGTCCTAGTGAAATTAATTCTTTTTGAAAAACTTGTTGCTCATGTCAATGGTACCATCTCAGTCCTGGGAAATTACTTATGGATAGCACACCTAAAACAAATCAGTGAAAAATAACAAAACAAACTGCATAAATTGAAGGAGGAATGTGTTTCTTTTATGTTACTAAAAATAGCATTTCTCAGATTACAATAGGAACTTTTCTAACATTGACTAAGTGACACTAGGTTTGGATATGGCTCTGTATGGAAGAGATTGGGAAAATCTGTCATTACTGTTGGCTAAATTTTTTTAAGTCACTTTGACAACAACTTACAAAATTTTGACTTTAGGTAACGTTAATGAGATTTCTCTCTCCTCTCAGCAATAGGAGAGGCTCCCTTCTTACCGTAGGTGACTCAATAGGGACTTAACTGGAATTCAAATAAAAGGGCAGTACTCACTATCAATTCCTCTTCCTTCAGGAATGATTTACAGATATTTTTCAAAGCACTAAAATAAAATTACACCAAAAAGAGCTTATTGCTACGATAATATCGATAGCGTTTTGGTTGACGTAAGAGCAACTAGGAGTATACCAATTTTCTTCCTAATGAAACAGTTATAGAAACCCAAAGTTTCCTACACTTGTCTCCAAGAGATAAACTGTCAATTTTAGTATGCAATATAGCTCAAAGTCCATAATTGTATACCTTGTAAAGTTTACAAAGATATTTAGGACAAAGGTACAAACTCACTCGGTTCTTTGTATCTGAAAGCAACTATAAATTATCTCAACTTGCTGCTACTGTAACACAAAGTCTACCAGAGTATGCAGATCAAGCACTTGTGAAATAATTAAAGCAGGAATAATACTATTCAATGAACTCAAGATTAAATCACTTATGCAACATAAGAATACATAAACAACTCACAAGCTCTCCAACACAAAGTTTGAACTAACTTGCTTCTTTTATTCACTTTGAAACTATTTGCACTATGAAACACCAAGTTTTCTCCTTACAAGAATTTCAGCATAGCCTACTTTCTTAAAACCAAAAGATGCCTTTTTACAATGAAGCTCACTCCTATATATAGGTGAGGAGCTGGGAGAAAAAGATGGGAGAAACCTAACAAACTTTAACCTATTCTATAACTAACTTTGACTTATTTAAACTGCGAGTCCCAATGTACTTGACCTGCACTTTGTTACATGTAATAACTTTATAGGTTAAAAGGTCACTTGCAATTACACGTAATATGTCAACAAAAAAAAATAATTACTCCTCGAAAGCATAGAAAAAGTTTTGAGTTTCACAAGACACTTCCTTCAGAGATAGTCCTTGAAAATCTCGAATTGGCTAATGGATTCACGTACTATTCCAGTATCTGCTACACTTGTATATTGACCCACAATAGTTGTTTTAATAATTGTGTTCGCACACTTGGAAATAATTTTCTTGTTTTCTTCAAGTACAGCCTGAAGACGATCCAACAAAAATTGAAACTGGCGAGCTTGTTCATTGAACGTAGAGTAAAATGATTCTCCTTAAGCTCTAGGTGGATCATTAACAGGAACTCCGAGGCTGCATTGTCCTCTGAAATCAGCTCACGGTTCTTGTTTATCAACTTGCATGACAGTTCCTCGAACCCTTTGCTGATTGCATGCTCCTTTTCTTAACAGGTCTCAACGGCCACCTTTACATCTGTCACTAGCCCCTCAATGACCTGGCCCCTATTTACCATCAATTCTTGATATTCAATATACATTTCCCGAGAGGAAATGACCCCATTTTCGCACAACACATCCAAATCAATTTCTGAAAACTTGTTCCAGATTTCTAAATCCTTCTCTAAAGTTTTCAGATCACTATTGAAAGCTTCAAGGACTTCATTCAATTTGGATGTGGTGACCCTAGCATAAGTCAGGACCCTGAAGGCCTCCATTACCAAAGCCACTGGAAAGGTAGAAACAAGATGAATATTACTTTCAATAAGGATGCCCATCTTCGGCCTAGTAGAAGTATTTACTCTCTGAATGAATTCGGACATGTCAACATGCCCTATCTCCGTGTCTCGGATCTCATCCACTGAGGAAGTAATCTATGTAGGTCGGATAGAATTTTGATATTGTCATATTTGTACTTCATTTTCTTCTTGGTGCCAGGAGAGGCTGGCTCTTTTTGTTGATGTTATATAGCGTTGGGAGTTATCTTTCTTCTAAAGGCGAATCACTTGTCCAAGAAATGCGAAGGGTCTTGCATTTCGAAATTGAAAAGACTTGCATGGAGATATGAAGAGATATACATTTGAAATGAAGAGACATGTGCTTGGAATGTAAAGAGTCTTCAGTTTCAAAGATGAAGAGTCAAGTCTTCTATATATTTCTTTCTCTTGTGCATTGGTTGGGTGTTAGACACGCATTATATTGCTGGTTCTGTGTGTCGTAGATGGATTGCTGGTTTAGTTTGAAGCATTGTACACAGATCTCTATTATTTTATCAATAAAACATCATTTCTTTTGTGACTGGGTTTTTCCTCTCAAGTTGGAGGGTTTTCCCAGGATAAATATTAGTGTTTTTTTTTGTGTCATCTATTCTTGCATGTTGTGTTAAGAATCTATTGTTTCTCTGCTATTCTGGTTCATCACATTAACATGGTATCAAAGCGGGTCTATAGAAATGATCCGAACTAGAATAGAACAATTGGATTCTAGAAGAATTGTAATGTCTAATGGGAGTCGAATATGCTGTTCAAAATGAGGGATTCATACGAGAACGTGTAGTTGAAGAGCCTTGAAGGGTAGAATCTCTGATGAAGCTTCTTACTTGGACAAGGAAGATGCTATCATGTTCATCTATGCTTACATGTTTGGCATTCATGTCTATGAGGATAGAAGATGTACTGGTGTTCATATTTTTCATTCTCTATAAATCTGTGATGGTGAAAGATCTATTGGTGGATTGTGAGGAAATTAAGGCAATAAAGAGATAAGTATTTGAATATTGATCATGAATTTTATGTAGTTAATTCATGCTATACTATTGAGAATAGCGAATCATGTATGCTTTTAGCATTGATATGTATATTTTCTCTTTATGAATAGTTTGATTCTGTGAACTATTGCTAATCTCTCTAAAAATGCTTCCAGGACGGACTGAGAAGCAACAAGATGATGAGAGATTACAAGCAAAGTCATGAAGGCTATAGAAATGAACATGGGAACGCTGCTTGCAACCATGAGACTAAATTGATGACACATAACTTCATTAAAGAGAAAGAACCTATTCAGATTGTCTTTGCAATTAGTTTCTTCGAAGAGGAAGAAATAACATTTAGAGGGAGACTATTCAGCTGTAGAAATCAGATTCAGAGGGAGCTTGAGTGGCAGATGTAGAATGCCAAGTCCTATGTAGAGGATTAGCTAGCTTGTGTAGTAGTGTGACTGCAAAAGCTCATTGTTGGACAAACATTGGAGCCAATTTTATGGTATTGTGATAATCAAAGCCATGAGAATGCTGCCCCTGTTGAGAGGGAGTCTTAGCTGAGATTAGCTGAGAGGGAGTCTCAACATTTAGAGGATATTTTATATGTTTTAATGAGTTCTTCTTTGAGAGGGAGAAGTTCAAGGTGCAATCCCTTGTTAATGAGCTCTTCTCTGAGAGGGAGAAGTTCGAGGTGCAATCCCTTTTTAATGAGTTCTTCTCTGTGAGGGAGAAGTTCAAGATGCAATCCCTTGTTAATGCATTCTTCCTTGCAAAAGAAGTTTGAGATGAAAGCCCTTGTTCCGCCCTCTAGGAGTAGCTATGGTGGATGTCATGTGAGAGACTCCATGACTTAGCTCTTATTTTATTCACCCTCTGGGAGTAGCCATGGTGAACGTTGTGTTGAGATGACGATATCACATTGAGAGAATCCGTGATAAAGTTTTTGGTTTTCTCACAATGTGTGTAGCCATTGTGAGGGTCATGTTGAGAGAATCCATGACATGAGAATCTGGGAAGATACCTCCCTAGCTAAGAGGGAGTGTTGATGTTGTATAGTGTCGAGAGTTATCTTTCTCCTGAAGGCGAATCACTTGTCCAAGAAATGCGAAGGGTCATGCATTTCAAAATTGAAAAGACTTGCATGAAGATGCGAAGAGACATCCATTTGAAATGAAGAGACTTGTGCTTGGAATGTAAAGTCTTCAGTTTCAAAAATGAAGAGTGAAGTCTTCTATATATTTCTTTGTCTTGTGCATTGGTTGGTTTTAGACATGCATTATATTGATGGTTTTGTGTGTAGTAGATGGATTGCTAGTTCAGTTTGAAGCATTGAACATAGATCTCAATTAGTTTATCAATAAAGCATCATTTCTTGTGTGGCTGGGTTTTTCCCCTCTAGTTGGAGGGTTTTCCCAGGATAAATGTGTTTTTTTGTGTCATCTATTCTTGCATCGTTTGTGTTAATTTTTTTTTCCTCTGCTATTCTGGTTCATAACATGAACACTTTTGACATTGCAAACGTAACTCCAGAAGATGAAGCTGCAACATGAAAATTCCACAGGGTAAGGATCTCTTCTTTAGTCATCGGAGAAGCCATAAAATAATCTTCCGAGCTATAACTTTGCAGATCTGGAGCTATGCATGTGAAGAACAAGAACAAAGGGACTTTGGACGAGGAAAATTTGAAGGAAAAAGGATGGAATCAGCTTTCAAAATAAGGCCAATGAGGAATTTTGGGATTTTTCATGGGTACTACAGGAAGATAAAACATATGCATTTGGACTCAGAAATGGGAAGTTCAAATTGCAAATGCATGTAGATGTTGTGGAGAATAACGTGTAATGAGGTTTAGAAAAAATCCAATTACATGTATATTTTCAGAAGTGCTTTTACTTGGATTCGGGTTTCAGAATCCCGACTCCAGGTAGGGTAATAACATTAATTCTTGATTTCGAAAATGACTTCAAAGCCAAATTCGGGTTTTGGGAATTACACGGCAAATAGGAATATCATCTGGGAATTTTATTCTTGCAATAGTGTTTGGAAATACCTCTTTGTTTGAGAAATGAACTTGTAATCAGGTCTCAAAATCCTAATTATAGGCTAGGAAGAACATTCTCATTTGGGAATTTAAAAATGTAATTGGTTTTTCAAAACCCGATTGCATTTAAGGAAAAACCATATACTTGGAATTTCAGGTTTGGAATTACTCACAAGGGATGTTACTTTCAACAACCATTATTTTCTCAAGTTGAGAAGCTAGTTCCAGAAGAATATAGAGTTGGAAGAACTGTAAACATTTGCAAATTTTTTGCATTTGTTTACATTGCAGCAATCGTTGCAATATTTCAAACAAAACTCAAGAACGAACAACAAAAACAAGAAAATGTCATACTTGAACCAAAATGACCTGGAGAAATAATAATCTTTAAGAAAATCCAATGCTAAACTCCAATGCCCAAATGCAATGGCCAAAGTTTGGAGGAAAATGAGCATACATGGCGGAAATGCAGATAAAAATGGTGGAAATGCAGATGTTTGAGTTCGATTGGGTCTCTACAACTCACGTCTGCACATCTAAGACTTGCAATGTGTTTCAAAAACCACGCCTAGAAGCTAGGTCGGGTGTCGGAATTCATTTTGCAAGCAACATGTTTTCAAAACTCAAAGAATATAAGGAAAAGAATAATACTTGCAATTGGGATTTAAAAACCTGATTACAAGTATTATAAGTTCTATTTTCTCTTAAACAAGATACATGGCTTCAACACAACTTGTGTTTGATGACTCAAGTCTTTAAAACGAAAAAGACGAAAGATCCAAGACACTAAAGGAAGATCAAAAAGATAAAAAAACAAACAAGAAAAAGATATTGCAAGTTCAAGGTTTTTGCAAATCAAGTACTTGCAATCAGGAAAATAAAACCCGAAATTACCAAAACAACCAAGGAAAACTTGACGAAAAACTTGAAAATTGACACCCAAAGGACAAAAACAACTAAGGGCGAAGCTAGGTATGATTCATTTCCTTCGAGAATTAATCTCAAAACGCCTGTCGTAGAGAGGAAAACTACGAGTCTTTTTTTTTAAAATTTCGTAGTGTTGTCTTAATTTTGTGAATTCAAAATTATGGACAACAGTTACCAATTCCTTTTAGATTGAGATTCAAACCAGGGAGAGAACTGATATATTTGATTTCCAGTTTTCATTGTTTTCTTATCGCAGTGTTCTGTTGAGGGATTTTGGAAGCTAACATCATTTGAACTTAGGTGTTATTTCAATTTTTTTATCCAAGCAAAGAGTGCATCTTATTAATTTTATGCCAGGTTTTCTCAGGTTGAATATTTTCAGCAAAATGTTTCTGAATTTCCTGGGAAGCATGTAGATTTGCTTATTTCTGAGAATTCTTCAAAAGTGCAAAATGCTACAGAGGGACTGGTGATCAAGTTCTTGATGCATGAGCATAGGTTAGTAGTTTGTTTAGTAGGAATGGTTTCTATATACCAAACCCGTCTGATTATTGTTTGAGTATATTGGGTAAAAATGAGTATGGAATCTGATTGGGTAAAATTCAGCAATCGGCGTAAAGTATTGAGACAGGAGAGAGTTGCGATGAATAAGGTTGAGAAGATGTTGCATGCTCTTCCCAATGTTATATTTTCTCCAGGTAGCTAAAAACTGCTCCTTGTTTATATCTTTTTTGATTATGTAGAGAATATGCATGACTGATATTTTTTGGTTGAAGTATTCATTAGTAATATCTCATTTGAAAGGGGTTGGGCTTATGTATCTTTTGTTTGAGGAAGTACTTTCAATTTTTAAGTGCTAAAATTGAATATAATGGATTGTTTTCTGTTGATAAAGTACTGGATTTTCATTTTACGGTTTATTTTGTAAAACTGTTTCCAGCTAAGTTTGACTAAATTTGCATCTAATCCACAAATGTTTGAATATTGCACATAGCTTATTTGTCTTGACAAAAATGCCACTTGTTTTGGCCTTAGATGTGTGTTCGGTTGATGTATAGTTTTCCTTTTTTAATAAAATAAGATATAATTGTATTGATAAACATTTGTAGCCAAAGCTTATGTACACATCCATCACAGTAGGTCCCTACCTGTTTGGTGTGTTAGAATGTACCTTTTGTATATTGAGCAGATGGGATTAGATGGTTGTCAGAAACTGGTAAAAATATGTTTGATATTTTCATATTAAAATTGATAATGACATCTTAACTTAGTTTTTTTCTCTGCAGCCCTATTTAGCTGGATTGTAATCAAAAATATTTTTAATGTGAGCGAATGGAATTTTCACTTGTATACTGAGGATGAGACGGTTTTTCAAGGTTGAAATTAGAAAGACATTTGGGAGAGAGGAAAAGCTTGTATGGCAGCTCCTTATACACCACTATGAAACTCAGTATTCAAGCTATCTTTTCCTAATTTATCATCATAATCTATTATCAAAATGTGTTGATTCAATGTAATTTTTGTGCTGCCCCATCAGACTGTAAGGTATTGTGGTCTTGTTTTTGTTCTAATACCTTTTGCAGGTTGATTGAGGTTGCAGCTGTTCTGAAATGAAATAATGTCAAGGTTTGAGATTGCCAATGATTGAAGTGAAGAAAGGAGAATAATGATAATGGCTAAGGCTAAGAGGCACACTTTTTATGTGTCTAAGCCTCCCAAAATCTCCGCTGGTGTTTGGAGGAAAGTGGTGTCAGTTATATGAAGTTTGCTTGCACATGGCATATATGGCAAAGCTAATATGTTATTCTGCCTGAGTGTACTTTAATAGTTGCTCAACCTGGTGAAATCTCTGTTAAGGATAGAAGTAGCAATGGTGATTGTAGGCTCTGCTTGGATTTCTGCCTAAAAAGGTTGGTAAAATGGTACACATGTTTAAATTTCTGGCAGCCATCATAAAAGTGAATAAGTCATTAAGAAGTTTCACCTTGCATCTTAATAGTGGTAAAGACACGATAGAATTCTGCCTGCACGTGAAATGCAGACAAAGATGGGGCTGCACGCCTTGGCTATTATAGTCAATTTGAATGATTTCACATCATCACAAAAGGTGGCATAAGTGTAAGAAGCATCTGCTCAACTTTGAATAAAGGTGGCAATATCTCTTAAGATAATCATGTTGGTTTAAGTTAGCACATCTTCTACCCGACAAAAGTATGATAGTTATTGCCCTTTATATATTAGAATGTAGAACAATAATAATGTAATAAAGTGTAATCACACTTTTATGTATTTAGGTAGTTAGGTGTAGTTAAAGGAGGTGCAACAATTGTAACATTGTGATCAGTTTGTTGTACTATCATTGAATGTAATGTCCTTGCTGTAGGAAAATCCAGTATGTTGGCTAAAGCTTGATGGACATTCGGGTGTGTGCTCAAACTAGATGGTGGGGCCAACAACCACATGTACACAAGGGGGCTGGCCTACACTAGTACTTTGGTGGGATGAAAACCCAACTCTTAACATCGGTGGATGCCATTCACCATTAGTTCGGGCTTTTGGCATAGTGGTTGCCTTGCATGGTATCAGAGACGAGGTCTTGAGATCAAGCCTTGCGAAGCATGGTGGGAATGTGATGTTCCTGCTAGATGAAAGCCTATTATGTTGGCTATAGCTCAATGAATTTCCCTTTTAATGTTGGTGGGCCTGTACCTAACATGGTGGGGATACCAACCACATTTCCACGAGGGGCTAGCCTGTGGTAGTACTTTGGTGGGATGGAAACTCCACCCTTAATAGTGGTGGGTGCCATTCATCATTATACCAGGCTTTTGGCATAGTGGTTTCTTTACTTGCTGCCATTCCTGCCCTAGCTGGGTCAAGTCAACAAGCCTAAAAGGTGTTTTTAAACAACACCAATAATATTTATCCAAATATAATATTAATAATAGAAAATGAAGTGAAAATTAAATTTGAATTTTGGCCACCTAAATTTGGGAGTTTGGCACCTATATAACTAGTTTATAAGTTTATTTTGCAAGCAGTGGAAGACATCTAGATAATTTGATTAGATTTTGGGAGGAAATTCCAGAGTGGGCTGACTAGAATGAAAACCCCAGTACCCTAGTGTAATATCCCCAATGGATATTCTCCCCAAATTTCTCAAAGATATCTTAGAAGATTAAACAAATAATTTCTTGCAATAAATTATTGATTCAATAGCAAATACCAGCAAATGCCTAGATAAAAATAATCTCAGAAATATTATTTTATTCAACCTTCAGCAGTTTAATAACCCGATTCAATCTTAAAAAAAGAGTTACAGTCAGATCGGTAACTAGAGAAGAACCTGAAACACAATGTGAACTCCGTCGTGAATCCACCTCAAAAGATGAATTGGGTTTTTGTCCAATCCACCGAGAGAGCTTGAAGGTTTCCGTCCTTAGGTTTCAGAATCGAAAGCTAGAAGCTTCCCGGATTCTCCAAGAGAAGAGAAATAAATTCATAAAACTAAGCATGCCCCAAATGAGTCTCCTTTTCCTCTTTTAAAGCAACAAGCTGCGACTCTTCAATTTCCCCTTCTCTGTTTCCCGGATTCTCCAAGAGAAGAGAAATAAATTCATAAAACTAAGCATGCCCCAAATGAGTCTCCTTTCCCTCTTTTAAAGCAACAAGCTGCGACTCTTCAATTTCCCCTTCTCGGTCCTTTAATATTTCCACTTTATGTCTTAATTAAACCACTTTAAATTAATATATCCATTTAATAATAAAGTGGCATAATAATAGACTATGAAATCTTTTGGCATTAAAATGGATGATCAAACGAACTTGGAAGACGATGTGTGATAGCTTTCCGGAAAGCTCTCGACGATATGCTCCAAGTCCAACATTGAAATGCCAAGAATACTAAGATCTGTTGACTTACTATAAATAGTAAGTATTTGGAAACCCTGCTGAAACTACTCTGATTGGCCTGAAACTGGAACTACCAGACCAAATATCACACTGATCCATGTAAAGTCTTGGTTAGCCCACAGGACCATGGTAAAACGACTAAGGATGCATCAATAAATAATGTGCTCGAAAAAGGGGACATTACAATCCTCCCTTCACAGAGATTGATTGCCCTCAAGCAATCGGTATCTGCATGCTGTGACCAAAATGCCTGGATCCCATACCAACCTCAAGGGAGTTGCCCCACTCTGCTGTTGTGCTATCTTGATAAAACCATGACCTGTAAGGCGAAGCCACTCATTACTCCTCCAAAACAGCAATGCATGAATCATACTAATACCAGGATCCCAAACGATTATGCTGACCCGATTACCAACTCTGAGTGAGTAGACATGTCTTACGATGCAATCGACACTAGACAACCCTCATCAAGAAGAGGTAACTCGAGGCGAGGCATATCACCCATCCTACAATAAGACATTACCGCCCATCCTGAACTGCTGATGTAGGAATCAGACTGCTCAATAGTTGAAATCACCCCGCCACTCCAGTCTTGTGACCAAGACTCATCACTAGTAATTGTATCTGGGTCCCAAATCACCCCATGTGCATGATCACTCGAATCAACTTGCCATGTGCTGCTATCATCTACGAGAAGATCCTCAATCCAATTGAGAACCTCACTCCAACTGAAATCACAAGCAACACTAAGATCAAATGAAGGTGGGAACTCAACATTATGCCAACCAGCTCCCTGAATTGTTACTAACTATGAGAATGTTCCTCCTGGGTCCCACAAACAAAATGGCCATCCACCTTCCCAACTGTCTGTAATATCCTGTCGATCCATACCCATAATGGGTGGAATGTCCAAAATGTCCAACTGCCACAACATTGCCCCTCTAACATGTATCCCAAATTGGTGACTGTAGTGAAGAAGCAAACTAGCGACACTGATGGACATGGCTTCCTCCTTCATGAAGGGAAGCGTATCGAACCAATCACCCATCCCACAGCTATGCAATAATTGGAATAGAAAGTCCTTCGTAGGTGGGCTGAATCGGAAACAAAATGCATCCCATACAATGTGGCCATAATGTGATGCATTAACCGACTCCTTTGGGAATCCTGAATCGACACTAGGATTCCATAACTATCTCTCTATACCAAGAGTCATACAATGCACATCATTGTGTGAAAAAATCACACCATCAAGCACAATCAACATACCAAGCTCAACAATCCCATACTGAATAGACTCTACCCAAACGTCATCATCACGCTCAACATTTGTGATTGTAGAGTTACAATAAGCACTGGATGAATCGTTATGGTAATGTGGTTGAGTCCCAACTGTGTGAAGAGGAGAACGAATCAAGGGATACTCATCAAAACTGTCCTCTCTCCTTATGTACTCCTTCGCCATACTGGTAGCCAAGTCTCTATCCAAGGCTGATGTGCAATCAACATTATGTCCATCCATCAAATGTGACAAGGCAGGTACCTCTTGGCTGCAATCAACACCCAACTGAAAAGTACTCCCCTCTGAGATCAAGAGTTGGGACTCCTGATCAATTTCAAGAGGTGTTCCATCATCCAGCTCAAATAGTGGATTCTCAAATATCCAATCAGCACTCACTTCAAAGAGTAAGTTATCAATCAGCTTGAGTTCTGTATTTTCACTATGCTTCATCCAATCAACAAAATGCTGGATCCAAGTATTACTTTCATAAGAGTGAATATCCTCATGCCTTTCCTCAGCTGCTACATAAATAGCTGATGCAAAAGATGGTTTATCAACCCTATAGTCATCAACCAAAGGACATGATGCCATAGCGCATGGAGACTCGTTCAAATTCTCAGGTAGTTGATCCATGATTGTGTCCTTTTCAACCTTGTGGTCCCTATTAATACCAATAGCTTCATCCCCACTAAGCTGCCCATAAGACTGAATTCTGTCTTTCTTTGCCTGACCCTTTATAGGCTGAAACAAAGCTTTCTTCCTTTCTTCCACATAATCCTCAACCATAGATGCACCCACCATATTAATTTGTTCAAAATCAAAAGAACTCATACCTTCATGTGGCTGATCAATCACTGTGGTCTTTGAAAATTTCATGACAACATACTCATAATCCTTCTTGTTATCACTGAGGCTTGTGTGATTCACACCCATGGATGCATGAAATGATTCTCCTTCTGTAGCCTCTTGTAAATCTCCTCTCAAAGATGATGGAGCCTCGTGTGTGTCACTCCCCAATGCTATCATTTTGTTCTTGTGAACTGAATCTGCTTGTTTATCAAACTCTCCATGAAGTTTTCTGCATAGCTCCTTTGTATTTCCTTTTCTCTTAAGTTGCTACTTTGAATTTGTAGAATCCAAACCATCGTCATCCTCTTCTGGAACACCCATAAATTGTGCAAAGAGAAGATGGTCACATATCTTTTTAGGAAGAATGCAATACTTCTGGTGGCTCCTCATAATTGCATCATTTGTTGCTATGGCATGACGCCTCTTACTTGCACCTGTAGATGGTGATGAAACCTTAGGAGGTCCAAATTTACTGGAAAGTGTCACTTAAACGTTGCAATTCACGTTGGAGTTTTTGTTGCATTTGTTCAAGGTCTTTCCATGCTTGTGTGTTGCTAAACAATCCCTCCATCATGACCTATATTTCTGCTCAAACTAGGAAACAATTCCAACTGTGATAACCCTGGCAAAATCTCTTTTATGCTGCCCTGTTTGTATCAATTTTTTTTTCCAAACTGAATGACCTACTAAATCTGATGTACCAAGCTATGACAGTCTTGTATTTAAAGATCCATGCAAACTTGGATTTTTCCTCCAGCAAGGCAAGGAATGACTGTTAATTTCCTGAATAATTGATAGAAGCATAGTTGTTATCACTGTAAGATTTCCCCCTTGTTTGGCACTGATATTTTTGCACTCTTTCTCTAAGGTAATTTCTTCAAACTGTTTGTATACACCAAATTCTTCTAACATTAAATCCTTCCAATACACAGTTAATCACAGAGATTGCAGTGCTAAAATTACTTATGTTTCAAACTGCTGTATTCCGTTATGGGTACAACCCAGAAAGATATTATTGAATGTTTCAGATTAATATGTGACTTACAAGAACTTCCGTTCAACGTCCAGCTGGAAAGAGGAGCCACCAACAGCTTCAGGTATTGCACTAAGCGCATCATTCAATGCTCCCAAACAGCGAACCTGTATATATGCTGATATAACGATGGTTCACAATCAGTTGCCAAACTTCCGGAAGTGTTCACAATCAGACTTCCTGTAGCATTCACTGCTTCCTGTCTCCTCTAAATGCATGTGTCAATTCACATCTACTGGCTGCGTTAAGTCTGGTTGACTCCAAACAATGAACATGTACATGTATATTTCGAAAACCACTCTCAGTCTGTTAGTAACTCTATTTCACTAATGCAGAGGCTCTCTCTGTATTGATCAAAGTCCCAGTTGTATTTCCATCCACAAGCTTGTCCACGTTAAATTTGGCTGCAAATTCACTGAAATGGCCAACGCTGTCTATTGTATTAATCAAACAAAGCTTCAGCTCTGAAATAAGCGCACATGGCAGAATTATAACTGCTTGAAAGTAGTTGTTGAGTATGATGCTTTGGTGTAGTCTATTCGATGATTTTGCATGAGTATGGTTTTCAATAGTTTCAATGTCCCTGTATTAAATTTGACCCGCTTTCCTTCTTCTGCATGTAAAAGATTATCCAGTCTGGTATATCCTTAATGATTTCAGACTTTCTACTGGTTCTACTGCGAACCTGACAACCACTGCACTTCCAGCATGATGATTTTTTCTCCGGAAATGGCCCAGCTATGTATTTCCGACACGGTAACTCCTCAACCGTCCAAATCATGGTCTGAGTTTGCTTCAGTATTATTTCCAATGCACCCAATTTGGAAATATCTTTACACCATTATGGAACGAAAAGGCGTTCAATCATCCACACAAGAGTAAAATATCCCACGACTTGGTAGCAGCTATTACTAGGTTTCAATGCCTAACCGCGGAATTCATTCGCCTAGCAAATAAGTTTTCTTTTATCCCCTTGCCAATGTATATAGCTTGGCGCCCAACATTATATCACTCATCCAACAATAAATGCAAGTTCTCAGCTTCTCATTGCTAAACACCTTCAACGGTTAAGCACATAAAATTAATCATGTCGTCCAGCTGATAAACCTTTAATTACCATAGAAATTTGTCCTCTATGAAGACAACAAATTTCACTGATGCAACCCGCACAATAATTGTTACAGACCACGACATACACAATTACGACGCAAACATTAGAAAATTGATGTTTATTGGCACATATTTGTTCACGGCAACTCCATGTAGTTTTCAAAGGTTTAAAATGTCTAAGAACGGCAATATCTTAAGATATACTCAGCTCGAAATGATTAGCGTAACGCCGCTGAACAACCAATAATATTTCACTGTGCTATAAAACAAACATTCGCCACATGCGCTGGTTTAAACTGAAACGACATTCCCGACAAGGATGACTCTAAATATTAAACCACTCCAGGGAAAAAAAAAAATCGTTAGCCTTAGCCGCTAACCAAGCTCCCTTTCGATTAATATATAAAAATATATACGTATCCTGATAAAAACATGACACTTCCTTTGCCAATATTATTTCAAGAAGTTTAGTGTACCCACCGATAAAATTCTATTTCCCTGACTATAGTCTGCTGCCTCCTAATATAATATTTTAATTTCAACCTTTGCCAATATATTAGGACCAACTGCCCTTAACATAAGCCTTCGATTTAAATAGCTAAACTTATACGACAAAATAAATTTCAAACTCCTCTATAATTCGCATGGCAGAAACAAAACTTCTCTGCACTTAACCTTAACTCCAAACTGATATTTGATAGTGCAGGAATGACGACAATCTCACGAATCCTTTGTTTCCATATTCCATGTTTTTCAGCCTCTCTGTAATCTTTCTTGTAATGGGTCGACTGCAGCTTCTGAAAATACATTGTGTTGAAATCTAAAGAGGATAGAGACACAGAGTTCTGCTAAACCTTCGTGATGAGTTGTGAAAGATGGCTAATCTTCTGTTTTTGGTAAGGTAGTTTTGAGGTTATTTTGCTTTCCTTATGATTATGTTTGTATATCTGATGTTTAAGCTGGCTTACATGCATTGCTAATTGTTGTCCCTAATTTTGCATTCCCCAAAATTGGGGCAACCCTACGCAATTCTCAATTGATTGCTAGAAGTTTTTCTCTAAGCGTGTCGATGTTATAGAAGAGATAATGTTCGATGGAATCAATCATCCCTTGATTTTGATCGTTCTGTTCTCCTAACTAAACATCAAGTCTTTTTTTGGTTTTTCTCCTTTTCTTTTTCACGTCTTGTTCTTTTGTTTCTGGTTTTGAGTGGTGTCTTGCGTTTTTCAGTGGTGTCGCGAGCAGTCTGCTGTGTTCTTCCAAAATCAAATATAAGAAAGATCTTTTGCGGTCAAGTCGTTTGAAGTA
>MU224220.1:1477-29082 GCA_018584345.1 Thuja plicata
AAGGGGAAGGTAATTAAGTATTTTAGATTGTTTAAGCATACATGTATACTTGTCACTTGTGCGTACTCATTTTTAATTACATGTTTTATTTGACAGAGGGTGGTGTCTGATGATGTCATGAGACCGGTTCACCATGATAGAGTCACAGGCATCTCAATTCACAGTGATAGCCCCACACTACGTATATTTCTAAATTTATTTGTGTGTAGTTTACTATCAAGTATATATTTAATATGATCAAGTCATGATTGTATGAAACTTATCTGTTTGACTTTTGTAGGTCACCTCTAGTTTGAGGGAGGTACCATGCCAAGGGTTTGTATCACTGATGACCCAACCAACATTTCCTGAAGAAATTTCTACAGAGGTAAGTTTTAATGTTAATTGAGTTATATTTAAAACATGTATTTGCTACCAAGGATTTAACATTAAATAGTATAAGTCTTACATCAATCTCATGTTCACAAACATATATACAGGTTGGAGTCGACATTAGTGGCATTTTCCCTTCACAACTAAAGACATATATTAGGTCTCCTGACCACATGAGGAGACCGAGAGGCGAGGTACATGAGAGTTCAACTTTAAAAAAATATTTATTATTGTTGACTATGATTTTAAATTTTTTTTTATTATTTGTAGAAACCATATAAATTAAGTAATCTAACATGGTGTTTCACTTTTGCATTTGAATGCAGGATCCATCAGAGCCAAAGAGTAGTTCAAAGAGACTTCACTTTGATCATCCACCAGTAGAATAGGATGTCCCAAAAACATTGTAGTTGAACTTCTTATGTTGAGATGCCATATGGAACATTTTGAGATGGTGTATGCCATATTGTATCTAGATATGAACTGATTTTGTAAATTTTTGGAGATGGCATGTGCCACATTTTGTACAAAACTATTTCATATTTACATATCTACATGTTCATTTCTGATTATTTTATCTTTTTCATGTGTACTATGTATGTATCATTTCCATATTATATCTTTGGCATGTGTTGTATGTATGTATTATTTCCATACTATGTCTTTGTCATACATTTTATTTATGTATTTATGTTCATTTTCATATTATATCTTTTCCATGTGTTGTATGTATGTATTATTTTCATACTACATCTTCATTCTCCATTAGACATCTAGTGCACTATACTTTTGAGAGCACCAAAATGTTGATTGCAAGATTCATGGTAGATAGGAGTGCAATTGATTAATGTTTTTCCAAATGAATTATGTTATTTAACATTTATTTTACATGTGTTTATTTGAAAGACTCCATTGTTGTGATGTTGGGATAACTAAACCTCTGATTTGGTTTTCAATCTTCTTCATTCATACATGTGGCATGCCCACTAAGACAACCTTTGATCCTTTATAGATTTGGTTTTTATTTGATTAATGTTATTATTTTGGTGTTACACCATGTTTGAATAGATCTAAAAGTTCTTTTCATGCTTTGTTTATAATCCTTGCAGTCAATGTAATGCACTTCTTCATACTTCTTCATACTCCTACCATTCAATCATGCTCCAAACTCCATGTTATGCATCCTTCATTCAATAGGATTCTAAAACCACAACCATCAACCTTTCTTTCATAGTTGATCCTAACTCATCTAAGGACCCCAAAACACTTGTTTCACCCATATACCAAGCCACAAACTCTTCCTTCAAGACATTATGTCTCCTTCATAGATTTGTCCAGTCATACACTATCCTAGTAGTACAATAGCAAGGGTTTTTAAATATTTTCTCAAAATAGTTCCAAACAACTCTTAAAAAAAATAACATATATAAATACCCTTTTTCAATCCCATTAACATATCTCAGAACTGACCCCTTGTGCTTTGGACCATCCTACTCAACATTGCCACTATCAGTGAACTAAGAGGGCTAATTCGACCCATTTTCCAAATCAACTACTAATGCTTCTTCACCCTAGACCTTGATACTTTCAAAAGAGTCATAAAATGACCCCAAACTATGGATTCTACAACAAATTTTATTATAATACCTCTCTAAGTGCAAAAGCCCTAATTTGCTTCTCAACAACCCCTAAAATCTAGGGATTGGTCAATGTACGACCTCCCAACACTGTAGCCTAAAATAAATGGATGATTCATGATCCTTATACCATCCTAACATGGATTCAAACACAAAATCACACCCTCTAATGGCCAGATTCTCTGCTTCTCTAACCATGCACCATGCATGCAACCCTTCAATACTGTCAAACTCACTCATTCATCCATAATTTGGGGATTTTGATGTTTCCAAGGGTCTAAGACTAATTAATTTCATATTTGGGTGTTTTAGGACATAATTAACTACTTTCCAAGAGGGGGAGTCTTTGGGTTAAGTTTATGATCTAGTTCCTTTGTAATTTTGCCTATTTTTGTGTATTTTTGAGGTCTCAAAGTTGTAACAGTAGGGTATGGTCCAAAACAACCTACCTCTTACTTTTCATATGTTGGAAATATTGATAAAGGGTGTTTGAAAATCCCATTTATTCAGAACTTTTTAGAGTTATGGGTTTTGGAAGGTCGTTGATGTCCTAAAACAGTGAACTATAGGTCTCCTAGCAAATTTCAAGCATTTTGTGCATAATCCATAGAATCTGACTCCATAATCAGTTGATTCCTTCTCAATATGGTTGAATTAGGTCTCTTGTGGCATTAGAAACCTTGATTCGAGTTGTTGGGTTGAAATCTCATTTTTAGTTAGTGCACCTTGGGAACACTTTGGTCTGACATGCGTCGGAATGTTCTTGGTGCTACATGAGTGAAGAAAGGTCTCCCCTAGCATTTACCTAGCCAACTGGAGCCAATGGAGCTGATGGTGTGGTCCCACAATGAACGGTTTGAAAGTTGCACCATTGAGAAACTTTCAACTGAGTAACAATGATACTTTTTGCACCGACCGAGATTCGATTGCCAAATGGAATTCGAGTGGAATCTCGCAGAACTGAGCCATGTGCTTGTAGGCCTTCCCAAGATGGTCCTTTTGAACTTCATAGATCTTTAATATCTCTCGCGAGGTCTGAGATATGCATCTCCAAAAATTGCTGCCAAATTTGGCTTAGTGCAACTTGGGAACACTTCGGTCTGACATGTGCCAGAATTCTCTTGGTGCTACGCGAGTGAAGAAAGGTCTCCCCTTGTGTTTACCCGGCCAACTAGAGTCGATGGAGTTGACGATTTGGTCCCATGATGAACAATTTGAAAGATGCACCATTGAGCAACTTTCAACTGAGCAATAATGACAATTTTTGCACCAACCAAGATTCGATCGCCAAATTGAATTAGAGTGGAATCTCACAGAAATGAGCCACTTTATTGTATGCATTCCCAATACATTCCTTGTGCACTTCATAGATCTTTGATATCTCTCACGAGGTCTGAGATATGGATCTCCAAAAATTGCTACCAAATTTGGCTTAGTGACCTTGGGAACACTTCTGTCTGACATGCGCCAGAATGTTCTTGGTGCTACGCAAGTGAAGAAAGGTCTCCCCTAGCATTTACCCATCCAACTAGAGCTGATGGAGCTGACAATTTTGTCCCACGATGAACGGTTTGAAAGATGCACCATTAAGCAACTTTCAACTGAGCAACAATGACACTTTTTGCACCAACTAAGATCCAGTCGCCAAATGGAATCAGAGTGGAATCTCCCAGAACCGAGCCACATTATTGTAGGCCTTCCCAAGATGATCCTTGTGCACTTCACAAAACTTTAATACCTCTCACGAGGTCTAAGATATGGATCTCCAAAAATCACTGCCAAATTTGGCTTAGTGCACCTTGGGAACACTTCGGTTCGACATGCGCCGGAATGTTCTTGGTGCTACACAAGTGAAGAAAGGTCTCCCTTAGCATTTAATCAGCCAATTGGAGGTGATGGAGCTGACAGTTTGGTCCCACGACAAATGGTTTGAAAGATGCACCATTGAGCAACTTTCAACTAAGCAACAATGACACTTTTTGAACCAACCGAGATCCGGTTGCCAAATGAAATTAGAGTGGAATCTCCCAAAACCAAGCCACATGCTTGTAGGAATTCCTAAGATGGTCCTTGTGCACTTCATAGATATTTGATATCTCTCACGAGGTCCAAGATATGGATCTCCAAAAATTGCTGCCAAATTTGGCTTAGTGCACCTTGGGAACACTTTGGTCTGACATGCGCTAGAATTTTCTTGGTGTTACACGAGCAAAGAAAGGTGTCCCCTAGCATTTACCCAGCCAACTAGAGCTGATGGACCTGACAATTTGGTCCCACAACAAACGGTTTGAAAGATGCACCATTGAGCAACTTTCAACTGAGCAACAATGACACTTTTTACACCAATCGAGATCCAGTCGCCAAATGGAATCAGAGTGGAATCTCCCAGAACTAATAAATGTGCTTGTAGGCCTTCCCAAGATGGTCCTTTTTCACTTCACAAATCTTTGATATCTCTCACGAAGTTTGAGATATGGATCTCCAAAAATCGCTGCCAAATTTGGTTTAGTGCACCTTGGGAACAATTCAGTCTAACATGCGACAGAACGTTCTTTATGCTACACGAGTGAAGAAATGTCTCCCCTAGCATTTACCCATCCAACTAGAGTTGATGGAGCTGACGGTATGGTCCCACGATGAATGGTTTGAAAGATGCACCATTAAGCAACTTTCAACTGAGCAATAATGACACTTTTTGCACCAACCGAGATCTAGTCGCCAAATGGAATCAAAGTGGAATCTCCCAGAACCAAGCCACATGCTTGTAGGAATTCCCAATATATTCCTTTTGCACTTCATGGATCTTTGATATCTCTCACGAGGTCTGAGATATGGATCTCCAAAAATTGCTGCCAAATTTGGCTTAGTGCACCTTGGGAACAGTTCGGTCTGACATGCGTCAAAATGTTCTTTGTGCTACGTGAGAAAAGAAAGGTCTCCCCTAGCATTTTCCCATCCAAATGGAGCTGATGGAGCTAATGGTTTGGTCCCACAATGAACAGTTTGAAAGATGCACCATTGAGCAACTCTCAACTGAGCAACAATGACACTTTTTGCACCAACCGAGATCCAGTTGCCAAATGGAATCAGAGTGGAATATCCTAGAACCGAGCCAAATTCTTGTAGGCCTTCCCAAGAAGGTCCTTTTTCACTTCATGGATCTTTGATATCTCTCTCGAGGTCTGAGATATGGATCTCCAAAAATTGCTGCCAAATTTGGCATTGTGCACCTTGGGAACACTTTGGTCTGACATGTGCCAGAACATTCTTGGTACTACACGAGAGAAGAAAGGTCTCCCCTAGAATTTACCCATCCAACTAGAGCTGATGGAGCTGAAATTTTGGTCCCATGATGAATAGTTCTTGATGCTCTCAAATTCTTAGTGGTATGTGATTGGTAGAGAAGCATAAACTAGATGCTCGATTCCCCATAACTTTTGATAGGTATTGTTTCAAGAACCAAAAATGGATAAATGATATTCTCTCATGTGCTCCAAGGTATCCCAATTGTTATATTGGTTGATTTCAAGGTTTGACGAGTACTTCCTTCATTAAGTGCCCCAATTAGCCCTTCCAAGCCAAAGTGAGGGTTCCTAAGTTAGAGGAGTTGTCCAATGTTTCAAGACTTGTCCTTTTGGGAAACGTGCTGCCCCAACTAGTACTCTTTGATCATAAAATTAATTTCCAAGCACCTTTGGGATATTTTGAAGTAAACTAGAAAAGGTGTTCTATACGGATGCATTTTTCATGTAATTTTGTGACTTTTTGAAATTGTACGAATCTATACTTTACTACTTTGAAAACATTCAAAAAATCCTTATATTTTATTGTACAATAATTTATAAGACATCTTGTCTAACACATTTTAAATAAAGCCTTGAGAATTGTTTTTCAAATATTTTCATTCTTGCATGTATTTCATCATTATACAAGTTTGATTATATCAATGTTATCAAAATTCCAAGATATAGAATTTCCAAATCTTAGATACAGAACTATATATATCATAATTTTAAGTGTCATTTCCACTCCTAAAGTGCATAAGTTTAACACATGGTACTCGATGACATCTACATTCCAATCCCTGCATTCAGAAGGCACAAGAAAAAAATAAGTTTATAGGTCAAGCCAAGAAGATTATGAATGTATAAGTAACTAAATGAACCAAAGAACATGACTAGCCAATGCATAGTGAAGTTTACCATCATAAAAGATCTGCGCTAATCAAATGCACACCTCAATCTCCTATATCTATCATATATGTATCCAACTACACTTACAACCACATACAGAACCAAGTTTATTGGCCAATTTTAAAGTAGAAAACTACAATGAACATGTATTGAACGTAACCGTAATCAACAGGGAAAACCTTGCAGTGAGTTGCACTTACCTACTGAAGTGTTCCTGAAGGGTCATCTCTCTTCTTGAGGGTATTCAATATTGCTTCATGATCAGCAGTACTAATATTCCAAAGTTCCTTTGTCTTTGGTTTTCCTTGATATTTCAACAACTTAACATTGGCTGCTATAACAAGGTGTGAATACATGAGAATGGTTTTGTGCTTCTCGTAGTCTTCAAATGTGGGATACCATTATTTATAATCATGTATGTGTGAAACCATGTTCTTGCAACAACATGTGATCCTATTGGATATGTGAACATATCATCATCTGTCATCGGTTGTGCAAGTTTTTTCTTTCCTCATACACAACGTACTAACCAGTAATCTAATATCTCATCATTCCCCTGTGGTACAACCAATGCAAAAACATGTCCTAGCTGTAGAAGATCTGAAAGATGGTCATAGTTAAGTGAACAATCCATGTCATCATTTATTATAGAGAGTGTGATAGATAAAGGAGTTAGGTAATGTGGAACCCATGTATTGACCCACTCACTTGACTCACATTGATCCCAACCACACTGAAGACACCTCGAACAAAAACAAGCCAACTCTCATGTCCAAATGGTCCATGTACTACCATCTGAGCTTCGAAATAAATGCATTTTTTAAGAATCTTTCATGGTTTGACAATCCAACCTATCTCCAATTGTGCCCAAATCAACCAACCAAAAGAATATGTACACCGCTGAATCAAGAGTCCCCCTGTGACAATGCTAAAGTACACCAATCAACAATAGAATGAGTATCAAGGAGTTCTGCACCTAAAATCCTGAATTGATCCTTAACTAGAGCTCTCTTTACACATGCACCTTCTCCATCATGCTCCCCTTTTCCATGACCAGCATCAAAAAAACTCCAAATATGAGGTACACCTATCTCTACATGCATTCTACATAACCAATAAAACATACGAGCATTTTTGAATTGACCTGTGCAATTATCTGACCAAATGAGATGTCTATCCATAGAAATATCATTTTCCCTCACCCACTCAAAATAGTTCTCAAAGCAATGTTGGACATACTCATGAGAGTGAGATCTATCATCGCTCATATAAAAATGGTATTCTCGGATTATATTTCGATCATCTTTTGTACTATCAGGGGAATGTTTATATGCTATGTGCACAAAAATAGCAACCTGAATAGAATTATAATATTGACCTTGCAACTCATTTTGGGGCTGCAATGTATAGTTCTCTAAAAATTCAATGACCGATATAATAGTGCCAATCGGAAAAGTGTCCTTGCAAATCCTAGATTGTTGATCCAGCCACTAAGACCTGTGACTATGCCTTGCATACTTGTAAAAAAGATTCTTCCTGAAATCTGAAATAAAATCAGCTACATTGCATTCTTTTGTAAACAACTCACATCTAGAGCCTTCACCTCCACTTTTCAATGTATATTTAATGGTTTCATATACCTTTTTTTAGACAATTGTCTTTCCAAAATCATGTTTGCAGCCCTCTTGAAAACATGAAACAAAATTCACTAGCCCACCACACTCTGAGCACTTGGCATTTAAGCAATCTTGTATATAAAAGAAACATCCATCATCTCTAGGACATAAAAAATGTTCTAGCAAGTCTCTTGATGATTTTGGAAGAGCACTTACACCACACTCCTCCAACATTTCACTAGTATGCAAAGTTAAATGAAAGGATCGTAACAATTCATGATGCATTGAAAACTCTACATGATATTTGCAACAACAAGTATTTCGAATCTTAAGAGGCACATAAACAAAAGGCTTCAATTCTTCAAAAGCTCTTTGTGATATTTTCAATGTTGGATGTGTCTCACAAAATTTTTTGAACAACATTGTTTGACTCGCCCCCAAATAATGTTTTGGATGTGGGGTGCGGTCTCGAATGCCAATTCTCAACTTCAAGACATCCTTCACATTTGGTGACACTCTTGAGTTAGATTTCCAAAATAGTTGAATTTGATCCTTCACATCATTAGTAAGCTTCTTATCACAACGTGGAATTCTCCCACCATAAGCCCATGTATCATTTTGAAGAGGATCATCAACTCTTTCTCTTCTTGTAAGTGCTCTATCCAAAGTTTTACAATTTAGGTTCAAGTCAACACAAGTTTGTCTCATCAAACAAGCCTTTCTCAAATGATGACTTACTAAGGAGTTTGTAATAACCCTCCTAGCGACTCTCTTTTATTTTTCCTTGGTAGTCTTCCCAATGGAATTAAGAGCACTAAAAATATTTCTCACAATAATAGCATTCATCTCCTTTTTCTTGTTCACACTAATCTTCAATTTGGCTAGAATAGGTCTCATCTTCTGTATCTTTAACAACTGCAGAAACAATTGACATTGCTCAACCAATGTCTTGTGGCAAAAAAATTGATCAAAAAGTTTTGAAACCCACAACCGAACGGTTCTTTTTGATCGCTTGCCATCAAAATTTCTCATTATGTTCTCATCAATTTAAAGTAACCATTTTGTTGTTCTTTAAGGTCTCAAATTTGAAGTTTGTATTTATTCCTCACAAGGGAATTCATTTCTCATATAATTTGGAGATGTGTAACGTTGATGTGGTTCTTGTGCACCATTATTATTGTCAATTCCTTCATTTTCGAATAGTGGATTGTCATTTTCAATGTCCACACTTCCATTGTCCACATCTACATGTTCATTTTCAAAACCTACATTTTCATCTTCAATCCCTACATTCTCCTTTTCAATATTATTGTTATAAATAATTTCAAATTCATGTTCTTCTTCACTTGAAACTCCATTTAAGGGTGGGCCTATACCCACATCTTCATTAAAATTTTAGATACCTTGTCTCTTATTCCGATGGGCAACCCTATCCATTTCTCTATATACTTCAATCTCTTCATTTGGGAGCTTCCTCTTTCATTTATGCTTTTGACAACTACTACTACTCCCCATCGTGAGACCAAAAAGGTGACGCAACCTTTAATAATATAAAGATTCCAACAAAAGGGTCAAAAAGTGTTTTTTTGTCTTTCACAATCGATTTCCCGTGAAATTCTCTACAGAAAAATGTGCTTCTCGGACAGGGACCCATAGAATCAATTTTTGCATTTGGATACCAGTTAGGCATATTCATGGATATTCGATAATATCGGATATCTGATATTGTCAGATGTCCGGTATTGTCGGATGTCTGATATCTCCCGCCCAAATTTGGATTCAAGCTTTTCATTTTCATCCTATTTTAATTTTACTTTATGTATTACTATTATATTTAAACAATATATTAATATTAATATTATATTTATATTTATATTATTATTATATTAATATTAATATCATATTAATATCATATTAATATAATATTAATATTAATATTAATATTATATTCTCTACCTGCTAGAGAGAGAGGGGGGAGGGAGTATAAACTCTAGAGAGAGAGTGAGAGAGAGTGTAGGAACTCTAGAGAGAAAGAGAGTTCCTACTCCCTCTCTCTCTACAGTTCCTACTCTCTCTCCTAGGTATTAGTGTTATACTATAAATATTAATAAATAATTAATACTAATATTATACTATTATAAAACAGAGAAATAAATACTAATATAATACTAATATTTAAATAATTATATAATACTAATGTTATTACCATATAATATTAATATTAAAACAAATGAAATTTATAATATATAAACTAAAAATCATAAAATCATAAAATTGAAAAAACTTGAATCATATTGAAAAGAGGTTTGAAATCAGAATGTTGTATTTGGGCAGGACATATCAGATACTATAATATCTAATATACGATAATATCATATATACAATTAGGCTTGGTAGTTGCTTTGGGTTTTGGCTTTCGAATGCCAAATGTGGATGGTCAACCCAAATGACGTGTTCACCATATTTCCTCTGATCCACAGACTTAGACAATGTAGCTGACGACCTTTTTTCACCCAAAATTGATGAAACAAAAAGGGTTTCTTAAAGACGTTATTAGCTTTCCATCAATATAATTGTTGTCAGAATTCAATTTCAGTAAGTAATTATTACATATTTTCTAGTTGAGTTATCTCTAAAGTCCTGATTGACAGACTGATTGAAAAACAACTATAAATTTTAAACGGTTTAACCTTTTTGAAATCCAAATAATGCGTCACATTCTATGATTCTTCTATTGGAAGAAATTTGTTTTTTGCAATTTTGTAACGTTTAGAATTAGTTAAGGTGGTCAGACATGAGAGTTTTTTTATATTGAATAAGTTGTAGCAGAAAATTCATAATTAATTATTTATTTGGTAAAAAATTACAAAAAAATATGTGTCACATCCGTGCATGAGTCTACTACTTATATTTAGAATCTTGTCAGTAAGTGCCTACACTGAGGAATTTCACAAACTGAGCCTAAGGGAAAGAAGACAAGAAGAAGAGGTAGAAAAGGTAGCAAGGTACCTCAATGGGTTGAGACAAGGAATCCAAGATGAAATCAGTATGATGGCTCCTGAGAGTATGCACAAATGTTTTCAGCTAGCCTTGAGAGAAGAGGAGAAGACTAGAAGGAGGTATGATTTACAACAAAGAGGTAGGGGTAATAATAATAGAGGATTCAGAGGCAGGGGTAACTTTGGCAGAGGACAAAGCCCAAGTAGACCAGAAGAGACTCATTCCACTGACAATAGTGGGAGTAACCAGTATAGAGGATCATTTCAAAGAGGAGGATAGAGAGGAAGAGGGCCACCAAGTGGTAGATTCCAGTCACAAGGCAGGACCAATTCTATCTTCACTGACAGATGTTACAATTGCAATCAAATTGGCCATACAATGGGAAAATGTCCTGACAAGACTTCCACATCATCTATGGGAGAAAGAAGAAATCAGTTAGTACAAGAGGATGAGACACAAAGTGTCACTTCTCCAATCTCCAAGGAAAGGCCAATATTGGATGGAGAAAATCTTATGTTGAGAAGGACTTTGTTGAAATTCCCTAGTGTTACATAACCACCTCAAAGAAAGAACTTGTTTAAAACTACTTGTAGGTCACATGGGAAGATCTTCAAGGTGATAGTGGACTATGGATCCACAGAGAACATAGTGTCAACTGAGATGGTGGATAAACTAAAACTTAGGAGGATACCTCACACTACCCCCTACAAAGTGTCAAGGTTAAACAAGGGACATCAGATAGTGGTGGATGAACAAACTATGGTGGAGTATGAGATGTGAGAGTATAAGGAAAAGGTCCTATATGAAATATTTCCCATGGATGCATGTCATCTCCTTCTAGGATGTCTGTGGAAATATAATGTGAAAACCATTTATGATGGTGAAAAGAATAGCTATGTGATTACTAAACAAGGAAATAAGTTTTAAATGGATTCCTTACAAGAACCTAATGAGGAGAAACATGTGGGAACCAGTGTGATGATTTTGAGTGGAAAGGAGTTCCTAAAGGTTATGAAGAAGGAAAGAGGGGTATGTTGTCCAGTGATAGTGAAGCCGAAGGAGGAGACTAAGGAGAAAGTTAGTAAGCCACAAGAGGTGCAAGCATTGTTGGAAAGGTACCATGAAATAGTGGATAATGGATTGCCTAGTGCATTTCCACCCATGAGGGAAGTGAGTCATTAGATAGACCTTATACCTGGAGCTAATCTACCTAACAAGGCAGCATATAAGATGACACCAAGTCAGAATGCAGAGATAGCAAAATAGATTCAAGATTTGTTGGAGAAAGGGCTAATAAGGAAGAGTTTGAGTCCTTGTGTTGTGCCAACTGTCCTTGCACCTAAGAAGGATGGAAAATGGAGGATGTGTACTAACTCGAGGGCTATTAACAAGATCACAATCAGATATAGATTCCCCATGCCCTAGATTGAGGATTTTCTAGAAAACTTGGGAGGTTCTTGTTATTTCTCCAAAGTGGATTTGAAGTCAGGGTATCATCAAATCAGAGTTAGGTCTGTGATAAGTGGAAGATAGCCTTCAATACAAATGAAGGGTTGTATGAGTCGCTTGTAATGCCATTTGGCCTAACAAATGCACCTAGCACATTCATGTGGCTCATGAATGAAGTGCTAGAAAATTTCATAAGTAAGTTTGTAATAGTATATCTTGATCACATTTTGATCTTTAGCAGGTCTAAGGATGAGCACATGAAGCACTTGGAAATGGCATTGAGGAGTCTACACCAAGAGAAGTTGATGATCAATCAGGAAAAATGTGAGTTCTTGAAGACTGAATTAGTATATCTTGGTTTTGTTGGTTCTAATGGATGTGTGAAGATGGATCTTGATAAGGTCAAATATATTTTGGAATGTCCAACACCTAGATCCATAGGAGATGTTAGAAGTTTTCATGGATTAGCCTCCTACTATAGGAAGTTTGTGAGAAACTTTAGTCATGTATGTGCATCTGTCCTCGACAGTATAAAAGGAGGAATCAAATGTCAGTTCAAGTGGACAACAGCAGCAGATGAAGGATTTGAAATATTGAAGAAAAGGATAGTAGAACTACCTACTCTTAGGTTTCCCAACTTCAACTAGTTATGTGTGGTGGAGTTTGATGTTAGTAAGCTAGCCATTGGGGCAGTGTTGAGTCAAGAGGGACACCTGGTGGAATTCTTCCTAGAGAAGTTGAATGAGGCCAAACAAAAGTACTCCACCTATTATTTGGAATTGTATGCAATGGTGCAAGCACTCAAAAAGTGGAGATGTTATCTCCTACCAAGGGAATTTTTGGTTTACATAGATAACCATGACCTTAGTTTCTTGAATGGGCAAGAGAAGTTAAATCAGAGGCACCTTAAATGGGTAGAAGCTTTGCAAGAATACACATTTGTCATCAAACACAAGAAAGGAGTTCACAAGAAGGTTGTTGATGCTCTTAGTAGAAGAATACTAGCTATACAGGAGATACAATTGCAAAGTGTGGGAATGAACGACTTGAAAGATCTCTACAAAGAGGAAAAAGATTTCAAAGATGCATATGAGGCATGTGAGAAGTTACAACAAGGATTCAAAGTGGAGTTTACTCATTATATATTGCAGGAGGGGTTATTGTTCAAAGGACACCTAATTTTTATACCTCAATGCTCAATCACGGAGAACATAGTCAAGGAGAAACACCAAGTAATCTTGGGAGGCCACTTTGGAAAGGAAAAGACACTTGAGCAAGTGAATAGGCATTACTATTGGCCTAGGTTACAGTCAGATGTCAGGAAATTTGTGGAGCAATGTCAGGTATGTCAGAGGGATAAAGGTCAAAGTAGCAATACTGGATTGTATCAACCCCTATCCATACCTCAGAGACCTTAGGAGTGCTTGAGTATAGACTTCATTTTTGGATTTCCTAAGACATCAAAGGGACATGACAGTATGTTTGTAGTGGTGGACAGGTTTAGCAAGATGGCACACTTCATTCCTTGCAAATAAACCAATGATGCTTCAAATATTGCAGGCCTATTCTTCAGAGTCATAGTGAGAATCCATGGATTGCCATTAAACATAGTAAGTGATAGGGATAGTAAGTTTGTGGGTCACTTTTGGAGGACTCTTTGGAATATTTTAGGGACAAAATTGTCTTTCTCTTCTACCTATCACCCCCAATCAGATGGGAAAACTGAGGTAGCTAATAGGTCTTTAGGCAACCTATTTTGATGCTTAACTAAGCAGCATGGACAGTCATGGGATCATATTATAGGGCAGGCAGAATATGCCTATAATGACTCCTTTAATAGGATTACTAGTAAAAGCCTATTTGAGATAGTTTATGGGACTAATCCTAGAGGGATCTTAGAGCTAAGAGATCTTAGTCTTCAGGACAAAAGGAGTGCACAAGGTGAATCATTTGCAGAGCAGATGAAAGAGATGCATGATCAAGTCAAGAAGACTTTACAATAGCAAGTGGACAAATTTAAGGCCAAGGAAGATAATACAAGGAGGGATTTGGAATTCAAGGTGCGGGATCTGGTACTTTCTTACCTCATAAAGGAAATTCTACCTAAGGCTAATCCAACTAAGTTGTTGATGAAGAAGATAGGACCCTTGAGGATATTGCATAAGTATGGAAAAAATGCATATGAGGTGGAGTTGCCTCCAGATTTGGGCATCTCACCCATTTTTAATGTATGTGACCTATATCCCTATAAGGGACCATCCTCAAACACTGGTCACCAAACTCTTTCAGAGTTGGGAGAAGAAGATTGGGTCAAATATTTTCCTACCTCACACCCTCTACAATTGGACAATATACTAGACTCCAAGGTGATAAAGAAGACCAGGAAGGGTACTTACAAAGAGTATCTAGTAAAGCGGTAGGGACTACCTAGATCTGAGGCCACTTGGATGACTGAAGAAAATATTCTGAAGCATGGGGTCACCATTGAAGACCTCCTAACTCAAGAGACTTGAGTTCTTTGTCCCAGGGGAGTATGGTGTAGAGCACCTCCCATTTTGGTGTGATTTGTGTGTTTACGGTTGTGTTAAGAGTTTTATTTTGGGTTGGAATAAGATTCATTATTTTTGGATCTCAACTTGTTCATTTCATGTTTGTAAGAGAAAAAGTGCTCCTACGTGACAATGTGGTCATTTTGGCCTAGAATGGTAAAATTTGCTATTTTTGTGTAACTTGATGTTTTAGTCTTCTCTATGACCCTAAGTGTCCTAACTAGGGTCATAGGATTGGTAAAAGTGCATTGATTTGATGAAAATGGTCAAAGAGCAAGAAATGCTCAAAAGTTGCTAGCAACTTTTGCAACTTTTGGAAAAAAGTTGCAAATTGAAGTTTGCACAGTTATAACCACCCATGCTTGGGTATTTGAGCATGCATTGATGATTTTTGGAAGGTTAATGGATTTTTGGATTGCATATTAATTTTGTGATCATTATATACGGATGGGTTTATAAGATTCATTGCAAATTACAGTGTTTTCTACATTTTGTACGGCTGTGTACGGATTAGATTAAGTAATCTGATCCCATGGGGGTGTAGTGTATTGTATTAGCTTTATTTTTCATATAGTAGTTTGATTTCAAGTTAAGGTTGTGTGGAGTTAAATTAGGATTTAGGTTACTGTGTCTACAAGTTCAAGTTGCAGAGTTACAGGAACAAAAATGGTTCTAACTTAAGCATCCACAGTTGAAAATGGATGAAACCATGTGGGATGATGGGTTAGGTCTTTACATAGTAAATTTTTTTCCCTTTTTTTCTTGCAATTGAATTCCTAGACTTGGAGTGAAGCCCTATGGCTGACTGCTAGGAGTAGGTGAGCCTGGACAAGGTAAAGATTGGATTGAGCATAGCACCCATGATCTTGTATGGATGACTTAGTGGCATGTGCAAAAGCCCTAATGTGTCTCCTCGAAAGATCAAAAGGTTGTGAATGGTGAAGTGAAGTCAAAGGACAAATTGAAGACAAATTACATTGACTGGTTCAGAGGCCTAAAAGATAGGCTAAAAACTAGGGCCTAGTAGAAATTAGGGTTGTGGGTGCCTTAAGAAACTATAGCTTTGGATTCTTGAAGGGATATTGGATAGCTTTTATATTTCTAAAGTATTTTGTGAGGTTTTTTGGAATAATTTGGAGCATTTGGCCCAAAAAAGTGAAAATAGACCACTAGAAATAGGCCTAATTAGGCCTACTAGTGCAAAGTGACAACAATTGGATTGTTGGAGTATCCAGAAGTGTTGGAAATGTTTCCAATGGAATTTTAATGAGTCAAGAACCTAGACAAGACTCTATGGAGTGTATGGGAAAGTTCCTAAGCAAGGGTTTGGGGCTCTAGGGGAAGATCTAGTGAAGAATCGGGAAGATTGAAGAACTAGTTGGACTAGTTGAAATTGAGTGAGCTTTGTGTCTTTATCAAATCAACTATACCTAGGAGGAAATTTGGTAGGGAGGGTCTAGGAGATCCATATTGGTGAAGGACACATAGAGGATTATACCATTGGATGGTTAAGAGAGGTAATAAGCATTTTGGGAGAAGGAAACACTAGAACTCTAGACCCTTTGCATCAGAGTGGTATCAGAGCCAACATTTCTTTAAGTTTAGTGTATGTCTGAAGGGGAGGAAAGCCATGAGGTTGACAGCATGCCACCCAAGGCAATGAGAAAATATGTCATAGTAGACTTGGTCCAAAATCTATTGGCAAAGGCCAATCTGATAGAGACAAAGGGTAAGAGGAAAGTCACAGAATGGGGAGATGAAAGTGATGAAGAGGATGAAAGCCAGACAGAAGAGACAACTAGAAAAGGAAAAGAAGTGGAGATGGATATAGATATAAAGGGGTTCTTGGATTCCTTTAAGTCCATTAAAAAATATAGTATGGAACACATGCCTTACTATTGTGGTAGTTTGAATGATGAAGAGTTTTTGGATTGGCTAGAGGCCATAGACAACCAGTTTGAGTACAAAGAAGTGGCAGAAGAGAAGAGAGTCAGTTATGCCAAGGCTATACTCAAAGGATCTGCATTGGTGTGGTGGAACATGATGCAGGATGATAGGGTAACCACTGGTAAGAAGAAGATAGTTTCTTGGGATAGAATTAAGATCACGTTGAGTGCACAATTCTTACCCACTGATTATGAGATTCAAATGTATCAGAAGTTGTAGAACTTGAGACAAAAAGAGTTGTCAGTAAGTTCCTACACTGAGGAATTCCACAAACTGAGCCTAAGGGAAAGAAGACAAGAACAAGAGGTAGAAATGGTAGCAAGGTACCTCAATGGGTTGATACAAGGAATCCAAGATGAAATCAGTATGATGGCTCTTGACAGTATGCACAAATATTTTCAGCTAGCCTTGAGAGTAGAGGAGAAGGATAGAAAGAGGAATGATTTCCAACAAAGAGGTAGGGGTAATAATAATAGAGGATTCAGAGGTAGGGGTAACTTTGGCAGAGGAAAAAGCCCATGTAGACCAGAAGAGACTCAGTCCACTGACAATAGTGGGAGTAACTAGTATAGAGGGTCATTTCAAAGAGGAGGATATAGAGGAAGAGGGCCACCAAGGGGTAGATTCCAGTCACAAGGAAGGACCAATTTTTTTCTTCACTGGCAGATGTTACAATTGCAATCAAGTTGGCCATATAATGGGCAGATGTCCTGACAATACTTCTACATCATCTATGGGAAAAAGAAGAAATTAGTTAGTGCAAGAGGATGACACACAAAGTGTCACTTCTCCAATCTCCAAGGCAGGGCCAGTATTGGATGGAGAAAATCTTATGTTGAGAAGGAATTTGTTGAAAGTTCCTAATGTTATAGAACCACCTCAAAGAAATAACTTGTTTAAAACTACTTGTAGGTCACATGGGAAGATCTGCAAGGTGATAGTGGACTCTGGATCCACAAAGAACATAGTGTCAATTGAAATGGTGGATAAACTAAAACTTAGGACGATACCTCACACTACCCCCTACAAAGTGTCATGGTTAAACAAGGGATAGAAGATAGTGGTGAATGAACAAACTATGGTGGAGTTTCAGATAGGAGAGTATAAGGGAAAGGTCCTATGTGACATATTTCCCATGGATGCATGTCATCTCCTTCTAGGAAGTCCATGGAATATGATGTGAAATCCATTCATGATGGTGAAAAGAATATCTATGTGATTACTAAACAAGGAAAGAAGTTTCAAATGGCTCCCTTACAAGAACCTAATGAGGAGAAGCATGTGGGAACCAGTGTGATGCTTTTGAGTGGAAAGGAGTTCCTAAAGGTTATGAAGAAGGCAAGAGGGGTATGTTGTGCAATGATAGTGAAGCCAAAGGAGGAGACTAAGGAGTAATTCAGTATGCCACAAGAGGTACAAGCAATGTTGAAAGGTACCATGAAATAGTGGATAATGGATTTCCTAGTGAATTGCCACCCATGAGGTAAGTGATTCATTAGATAGACCTCATACCTGGAGCTAATCTACCTAACAAGGGAGCATATAAGATGGCACCAAGTCAGAATGTAGAGTTAGCAAAATAGATTCAAGATTTATTGGAAAAAGGGATAATAAGGAAGAGTTTGAGTGCTTGTGTTGTGCCAACTGTCCTTACACCTAAGAAGGATGGAAAATGGAGGATGTGCACTGAATCCAGGGATATTAACAAGATCACAATTAGATATAGATTCCCCATGCCCCGGATTGAGGATTCGCTAAACAACTTGGGAGGTTCTTGTTATTTCTCCAAAGTGGATTTAAATTCAGGGTATCGTCAAATTAGAGTTAGGCCTGGTGATGAGTGGAAGACAGCCTTCAAGAAAAATGAAGGGTTGTATGAGTGGCTTGTAATGCCCTTTGGCCTAACAAATGCACCTAGCACTTTCATGAGGCTCATGAATGAAGTGCTAGCATATTTCATAGGTAAGTTTGTAATAGTATATCTTGATGGCATTTTGATCTTTAGAAGGTCTAAGGAGGAGCACATGAAGAACTTGGAAATGGAATTGAGGAGGCTACACCAAGAGAAGTTGATGATTAATCATGAAAAATGTGATTTCTTAAAGACTAAATTAGTATATCTTGGTTTTGTTATTGCTAATGGATGTATGAAGATGGATTTTGATAAGGTCAAATCTATTTTGGAATGGACAACACCTAGATCCATAGGAGATGTTAGAAGTTTTCATGGATTAGCCTCCTACTACAGGAATTTTTTGAGAAACTTTAGTCATTTATGTGCACCTATCCTCAACACTAGAAAAGGAGGAATCAAATGTCAGTTCAAGTGGACAACAACAGCAGATCAAGGCTTTGAAATGTTGAAGAAAAGGATAGCATAAATACCTACTCTTAGGTTTCCCAACTTCAAATAATTATTTGTGGTGTAGTGTGATGCTAGTAAGCTATCCATTGGGGCAGTGTTAATTCAAGAGGGACACCCGGTGGCATTCTTCTCAGAGAAGTTAAAAGAGGCCAAACAAAAGTACTCCGCCTATTAGTTGGAGTTGTATTCAATGGTGCAAGCACTCAAAAAGTGGAGACATTATCTCCTACCAAGGGAATTTTTGGTTTACACAGATAACCGTGCCCTTAGTTTCTTCAATGGGCAAGAGAAGTTAAATCAGAGGCACCTTAAATGGGTAGAAGCTTTGCAAGAATACGTATTTGTCATCAAACACAAGAAAGGAGTTAGAAACAAGGTTGCTGATGCTCTTAGTAGAAGAGTACTAGCTATACAGGAGATACAATTGCAAAGTGCGGGAATGAATGACTTTAAAGATCTCTACAAAGAGGACAGAGATTTCAAAGATGCCTATGAGGCATGTGAGAAGTTCCAACAGGGATTAAAAGTGGAGTTTACTGATTATATGTTACAGGAGGGGTTATTGTTCAAAGGAAACCTAATGTGTATACCTCAGTGCTCAATGAGGGAGAACATAGACAGGGAGAAACACCAAGGAAGCTTGGGAGGCCACTTTGGAGTGGACAAGACACTTGAGCAAGTGAATAGGCTTTACTGCTAGCCTAGGTTACAGTCAGATGTTAGGAATTTTGTGGAGAAATGTCAGATATGTTAGAGGGCTAAAGGACAAAGTAGCAACACTGGATTGTATCAACCCCTATCCATACCTCAGAGACATTGGGAGTGCTTGAGTATGGACTTTGTTTTGCGATTGCCTAAGACACCAAAGGGACATGATAGTGTGTTTGTAGTGGTGGACAGGTTTAGCAAGATGGCACACTTCATTCCTTGCAAACAAACCAATGATGCTTCACATATTGTAGGCCAATTCTTTAGAGACATAGTGAGAATCCATGGATGTCCATTAAACATAGTAAGTGATAGGGATAGTCAGTTTGTGGGTCACTTTTGGAGGACTCTTTGGAAGATGTTAGGGACACACTTGTCTTTCTCTTCTGCCTATCACCCTCAGTCAGATGGACAAACTAAGGTAGTTAATAGGTCTTTAGGCAACATATTGAGATGCTTAACTAAGCATCATGGACAATCATGGGACCATATAATAGGGCAAGCAGAATATGCCTATAATGACTCCATTAATAGGAGTACTGGTAAAATACCATTTGAGATAGTTTATGAGACTAATCCTAGAGGGATCTTGGAGTTGAGGGATCTCATTCTACATGAAAAAAGGAGTGCACAAGGTGAGTCATTTGCAAAGCAGATGAAAGAGATGCATGATCAAGTCAAGAAGACTTTACAATAGCAAGTGGACAAATATAAGGCCAAGGAAGATAAGACAAGGGGAGATTTGGAATTAAAGGTAGGGGACTGGTACTTGCTTTCCTCAGAAAGGAATGACTACCTAAGGGTAATCCAACTAAGTTGCTAATGAAGAAGATAGGACCATTGAGGATATTGCATAAGTATGACAAAAATGCATATGAGGTGGAGTTGCCTCCAAATTTGGGCATCTCACCCATTTTTAATATATGTGACCTGTATCCCTATAAGGGACCATCATCAGACACTGGTCACCAAACTCTTTCAGAGTTGGGAGAAGAAGATTGGGTCAAAGATTTGCCTACCCCACACCCTCTACGGTTGGACAGTATACTGGACTCCAAGGTGATTAAGAAGACTAGGTGGGGTACTTAAAAAGAGTATCTGGTAAAATGGCAGGGACTACCTAAATGTGAGGCCACTTGAATTACTGAAGTAGACATTCTAAAGCATGGGGTCACCATTGAAGACCTCCTAACTCAAGGGACTTGAGTTCTTTGTCCCAGGGGAGTATGGTGCAGAGAACCTCCCTTTTTGGCATGATTTGTGTGTGTAAGGTTTTTTTAAGAGTCTTATTTTGGGTTGGAATAAGATCCATTAGTTTTGGATCTCAACTTGTTTATTTCATGTTTGTAAGAGCAAAAGTGCTCCTAGGTGACAATGTGGTCATTTTGGCCTAAAATGGTAAAATTTGCTATTTTTATCTAAATTGAGGTTTTAGTCTTCTCTAGGAGCCTAAGTTTCCTAACTAGGGTCATAGGATTCATAAAAGTGCATCGAGTTGACTAAAATGGTCAAAGAGAAAGAAATGCTCAAAAGTTGTTCGAGCAACTTTTGCAACTTTTTGCAAAAAGTTGCAAATGGAAGTTTGGATGGTTGTAACCACCCATGTTCAGGTATTTCAGCATGGATTGAGGATTTTTGGAAGGTTAATGGAGTTTTTTATTGCATATTAATTTTGTGATCATTCTATATGGATGGGTTTCTAAGATTCCTTGCAAATTACAATGTTTTCTACATTCTCTACGCCTGTGTATGAATTAGATTAAGTAATCTGACCTCGTGGGGGTGTAGTGTATTGTATTAGATTTCTTTTTCATATAGTAGTTTTATTTCAAGTTAAGGTTGTGTGGAGTTACATTAGGATTTAGGTGACTGTGTCAACAAGTTCAATTTGCAGAGTTGCGGGAACAAAAATAGCTCTAACCTTAGCATCCATGGTTGAAAATGGATGAAACCATGTGGGATGATGGGTTAGGGTCTGTACATAGCAATATTTTTTCCTTTTTGTTCTTGAAATTAAATTCCTAGACTTGGAGTGAAGCCCTATGGCTGACTGCTAGGAGTAGGTGAGCCTGGACAGGGTAAAGATTAGATTGAGCAAAGCACCCATTGTTAGAAATAACTGAGAGGGGGGGTGAATCAGTGGCCTCAAAAATTAATCCTTAAATCAACCCTTAAAACTTATAACCACTAATTATGTCTCAAGTTATCTTCTGTCCTACAAGATGTATGCCTTGAAATACTTTAATCAATTTTCTACTTGTTGGATTGCTTTGTTAAGCTCTCTTCTGTATGATTACCGATAAGCAATTAACTATTTACTGAAACACAGTAAATATGCAGAGTATACCGATAAATCCATAAATGCATATGTAAAATGTAAAATAGTAAAGTAATAAACTATAAACACATAACACATGGATTTTTAACATGGAAACCCTTGTTAAGGGAAAAACCACTGGGACCGGTACCCCAAATTTTCACTCTTCTGAAGTGAGCTCTGTTAGGAGTCAATCTTGTTAAAGTTTACAAACACACTGTTATGTGTGACCTTGTTAGAGGATTTAGAAGTAGTTTGTCAACTAGTATCTGGCATCTAATTCTACCATCCTTGATCAAACACTCACTTGGCCTATCAATAGGTATCGGGCATATCCAATGCTAATTTTGTGAAAAAAAAATTTGATACTCCTTGGGATGTATCTCAATTGTAAAAGAATTTTAAGTCCTGCTCGGTTAAGAGGCTTTATGTTTCAATGGTTAAACTGAAACACTAATGATCTATTCATACATACAGCTCAATTGCAGATTTTTAGATCTATTTTAAGTCCATTACCTCTCTGATCAATATAATCACTTATACCTTTTCTCCACATTGTTCTTCTCTGTGATGCTTGTCTCACTGTTCGTCGGTGTCTGCAAAATCTAGCTCTTTCCTTAGCTTGTTGATCAGGACTGAAAGAAGACTTTCTTCTCCTTCAGATTTTCTTTAGCATCTTTCCTCTTCTCTTTTTCTCCTCACCTAATCCCCCATTCATAATGAATTGGGTTTGTTTGTATATAGACATGATTTCCCCTTTTCTTGGTTTTCTTGATTCTTGGCGTGTTCCAAAATTCTCGCCAATAGATTTAAACAAAACTCCAGTTTTATCTCAAAGAGATCTACTTGCCAACTAGAAAAATCAGCTTTAAAACAATTACTTATCTCCTTCTTTATCTGGATGATTAAAACAATGATAAGTATCCCTTAATTCTATCTTTAGCTTCTTGACAGCTAAGCATTTTGTCATTTTCTGAACTCTCTGTTCTGTCAGTCAACACTTCAGTTAGTCATCGGTGATAACTGACTATTCCGTCTGTGTGACTTTAGTTGTCATCAGGATATCCATCCTTGTCTTCTTTGTCGGGCAACACTGAAATTATTTCTGTTGGGTTACTTTGTTCTTTTCTCGTTGGGAAACACTGTAACTTTGCTCGTCGGTAATGTTATGCATTATCTCGTTGGGTAACACTGTGACTCTACTCTTTTACTCTAACTATCGGTGTATGCAGTCACTTAGTGAATACTTGACTTGTATGCATTACTGATAGCATAGTCTTGATTCATCGGTTCTTTTAAGTCTTTGGCAGTATTTTAATGACCATATAGATAATATCAAGTTGACATCAATGACAATACAATACATTAACTGATTTATTGCCTTGTATGATCATCAACTTAATATCTTCAAATATTCAATCAGTTACATGTCATCACCCATGATCTTGGATGGATGACTTAGTGGCATTTGCACAAGCCCTAATGTGTCTCCTTGAAGCATCAAAAGGTTGTAAATGGTTAAGTTAAGTCGAAGGACAAATTTAAGACAAATTGCACTGACTAGTCCAGAGGCCTAAAAGATAGGCTGAAAACTAGGGCCTGGTAGCAATTAGGGTTGTGGGTGCCTTGAGAAATTATATATTTAGATTCTCAAAGGGCTAGTGGATATATTTTCGATTTCTAAAGTCTTTTGTGATTTTTTTTGGAATAATTTGGATCATTTGGCCCAAAGCAGTGAAAGTAGACATACTAGAAATAGGCCTAATTACGCCTACTAGTGCAAAGTGAGAACAATTAGATTGTTGGAGTATCCAGAAGTGTTAGAAATGTTTCTATTGGAATTTTAATGAGTCAAGAACATAGACAAGATTCTATGGAGTGTATGGGAAAGATCCTAAGTAAGGGTTTGGGGTTCTAGGGGAATATCTAATGAAGAATCATGAAGATTGAAGAACTAGTTGGACTAGTTGAAATTGAGTGAGCTTTGTGTCTTTATCAAATCAACTATACATAGAGGAAAGTTAGTAGGGAGGGTTTAGGAGATCCATATTGGTGAAGGAAACATAGAGGAGTAGACCATTGGATGGTTAAGAGAGGTACATTAAGCATTTTGGGAGAAGGAAACACTAGAACTCTAGACCCTCTGCATCAAAAAAACCTATGGTATTGAAAACACCGACTCAGGTAGAGGAAATGCCTATGGTATTGAAAAGACTGACTTGGGTAGAGGAAATCCTCATTGACAGAGGAAAACCAGTATTTCAAGTAACCCACTATATTAGAGGACAATACAAATATAGTGGTCAGACAATTAGCTTTACACAAGATATAAAAATCATTGCACATGTACTTCCACGTAGAATAGAAGATCTCAATGTTCTCATAGTTTGAAGATTGCACGTGCACAAGGGAATTATTACGATTGTTATGTAAGTAGAAATAACATTAGAGATGCATTGGAATACAAAGTGAAATATGACCCATATTATAATGATGTTTCCATAAGTCTTGAACACTTAGCAGAAATTCCTGAAGCAAGAACAAAATTTTTGAACATGCTTCACACTATTGAATTGATGAGGAGTTAGGGCTACTAGATAATGAAATTCATATTAAAGAATACCAGGATGAAATAATCACAACATATACTTCATCATTTATGGAAAAAATGTCATGCAATCAACGTGAGCTAGATATTATTAAGAAAAAGTTGGACCTCGAGGACAACACAGATGCTATTATTGAGTGGCATGTAATAGACTCATCTCCACTAAATGAATACAATACAGAGGGGTTGCTTGATATGGTGTTTCCAACTCTCTTCCCTAATGGAACTGCACAACATATGCAACCATGCCTTAAAGAAGTAAAAATCCATGAGTATATATTACACTTGATGAGATTCCATGACCAAAGATTTGGAAGGCATCCAAGGTTTTGATATTTTATCTTTAATCTCATGATGTGGCACCACAATCAATCTCTTGCATCATTTTTCATTCAAAATAATGCACAGGAGAACATATCAACCACCATTAAAAACCTTCATGCATACCTAAATAACCTTCCCAACACACAATTACTTGAGGAGGTCATGCACTTTGGATCATCCATTAGAGTTTCAAGACCATATTGGAACAAGTCTCGTACTGAGTTGACAAACATGAGCAACCAACTAGGATCTCCCACTTTTTTCTTCACACTAAGTGCAGCAGACACTAAATGGCTAGATTTGCAATGTGTGATTTGTAATGATGTGCCTGGCCAAATACAATCAAATAAGAAACGTTTGGATAACGTAATCAATAATCCACACCTCACATCATTATATCTGCATGAATGATTCACAATCTTTCATGAGGAGGTGAATAAAAAAATACTTGGTGAAAAATAATATTGGTATAGATATGAGTGGAAACATAGAGGCACTGTCCACATGGGTTTATTTAGCTTCATAATGGTCCAGATATCGATAGGCTTGACTAGAAAAACCCTGCTGAAATTGAATAAGAACGAACCTTTTTTGACATGTACGTCAGTTCTTGGAACCCTCATGATGAAATGTGTAGAAAAAACCCATTGTTTCAGTCTCCTTTGGATGATCCATGCTTTCTAAGGGTGCCAGCAAGAAGTTGAGTCCACTTTTTGGCCAAAAAGTGGAACTATTTTTCTTGTTTTTTCAAATTCATCTTGTTTGAGATAAATATTTGAAGAACTTAGAGATTAAATCTTAAAAATATTCATTAGTAGAAGTTCTATTACTCGAAATCTAATTTCCAAATATGTAATTTATTTTAATACCCACATGATAAAATTTCATTTTCAATAGGAATTACTAAAACCCACATTTTAAAAGTCCTTGTTTCAAGACAATACTATGTTCGTGTATGGCAAGCAAAATTTGACCTAAATAAAACTTTTTCTCTCAATCCTTTTGGGAAATGGTATGTAACACAGTTAAGATTAATGACAATATTTTTTTGTGTTTTTTTTTTGTTTAGTATGTTTTTTTATTAATTTTTTATTAGCCATAAATGTTGTTTTAAAATCTCTCGTGTACAACAAGCATAATTTGACCAAAACATATGATTTTTTAAATTATTTTTTTTGAATTGTGTAGAACTGTCTCTATTTTGATGTCATATAATTTTTTTGTGAGAACTTTCAAATTAAAAAAGTTATTAAAATAACAAAATAGCATGTTATCTTTAGTTTGTGGACCTGTTTCAGTAGAAATTCAATGAAAAATAGAAATTTTAATCAAATTTAAAAGAAAATTACATATTTGGAATCTGCATAGTCTGATCTATAATGGGTTTTTATTTTATCAAAATATTCCTCTGAAAAATTCTTCAGATATATGTCTAAAGTCCTTATTTTGTATGGACACTAGCAGAGCCTTCAAGTTGCAGGTCAAACCAGGTCCAAGGCTATGGTTCGGCTACCCAAGCCTCTTTCCAAACCAAAAGCCAATAGTAAAAGGGGGCTTGAAATTCAAAAAAATTAGAAATGGGATCTTGTTTAGTAAACGTTGCCCTGTTTACCTTTTTTTAAATTCATAACGTATAAATGAATCGATGGAAGGTTTTCCTTAAAAAATAATATTTTTTCAAAATGGGATCCCGTTTTGAAATGGGGTCCCATTTTCTTTTTCAAAATGGGACCCTTTTTTTTAAATGGGATCTTGTTTTGTTTTTTGAAACAAAACGGGATCCCGTTTTGTTTTTTGAAACAGGATCCCATTTTGAAACGGAACCCTGTTTCTAAAATTTTAGGCTCGGGACCCCGAAGTTAAATGAGACTCTGTTCATTCTAAGCGGGAACCCATTTCATTGAGTGTGATTTTGAGAATTTTTCTAAGTATGAAAGTTTCACCTTAAGTGGACTCATCTTCTTGCTTCAACCCCTAAACACAACTCAAATCTATTCTACAGACCCTTCCCATGACTATGAGGAGGTAGTTAATCACGTCCAAAGACACACAAAATGCAAAGATGGAACATGCTTGCAAAAGCAGGGTAAAAAGATAGAGTTTTGATATAAAGCTCCATGGAAAGAACAAAATATCTCTACCTTGTCATGTGATGATGCTATGAAGAAAAAATATGACCCTGCAAGAAATGATGATAGGTTAAAAATACACAACCCAACAATGCTTTTGATATGGAGAGTCAACATAGATTTTCTAGACATTTATCTCATGAGCTCTTATTTTAAAATACTTTTCCAAGTATGCATCAAAATAATAGAAAACATATGAGACTTGTAATAATATGTTGAGAACAATATCGGAAACCCATCAAGCAGATCATCCCACTCTTGCAGCATATCGTAAATACATGATAGAAATTGTGGTAGAGCATGATATAAGAGCACAAGAAACATGGCATATGCTTCAAAAATTGTCCCTTGTTGTTTGTAGTTGACCTTTCACATCTTTGAATGTTGGATA
>MU224220.1:29132-44077 GCA_018584345.1 Thuja plicata
GAGCACAAGAAACATGGCATATGCTTCAAAAATTGTCCCTTGTTGTTTGTAGTTGACCTTTCACATCTTTGAATGTTGGATAGAAAGTGTTCCACATGATAACAAGAAAAATAGGTGAGAGCCACATCCAATCTAGCTACTTACATGCCTACATAAATCGACCTCTGGAGCTCGAGATGTTAACACTACTAGAATATGCAAGATCTTTCTCCTACTTTGCAATTTGTAAACAATGAAAATAGAAAGAGAGAAAAGTAAAAGTCATCGTCAATGTATACCCAAAGTTATACAACATCCCCAAAGAGAAGTCTAAACAGTTTGAAATATTTTGTTGGAGTGAGCTACTCTTGTACAAACACTTTAACATTGTATTGAAACTCACACAGGGCTTAAAAAGGATTTGATTATAGTAATCTGGAAGAAAATGAACGCAATCAAATATGATGTATGGCATGTCAATCGCACCACCCAAGAAGAAGGAAGCTCAGAAGATGTAGATATTGATGATGACATGAACATGCAGGACACAATAGAGATGAATGAATGAAAGTTACTTTCACAAGTGTGTCCCTCAAAATATATTCACCTAAATGAACTTGAGATGCTTGGAAGGCGTGATTTTGATAGCACCAACAGATGGGATCATATTGGACTAACACAACATTTGCATGATATTGTGACACAATTTATAAACACCAAAAAAATATGTGAGCAAGATGGAAATATACTATCTAACATTCTAAACTATACACTGTCAAAAAAGAAAAACATGGCACTCACAATAATAAAAAACCATAGTGAATGTCCCTTTGCTAAACCACTAAACATGATTCTTCAAGGAAGAACTAGTACAGGAAAATTGTACTTAATAACTTGCATACGAAGTGTACTCAATATTAAGATACCGCAACGAAAAATCCAATTGCTCACACTAGCTCCTATAGGAGTTGTTGCATTCAACATACATGCAACAACTATACATTCAACACTCAGGATTCCTATTAAAGAAATGCAACCTTTGCAAGGACAAGCATTAACAAAATTTCAAGAAGAATTGGAGGACATAAGATATATTCTAATTGATGAAATGAGCTTCATAGGGTCAAAGCTACTACAAAAAATAGACAAAAAACTATGTGAGGCATTCCCCCATAAACAACATTTATGCTTCAGTAGATTCTCTATGATACTGGGTGGTGACCTTGCACAACTACCACCTGTGATGGAAAAGCCCATCTAGAATTCATATTCAAGTGTGAAAACATTGTGGGATCAATTCACAATAGTCACCACATTACAAACAATTTTTCGACAGCAAGGTAAATCTACAAGACATACCCAATTTTTTCAAATATTGCAGAACATACGAAATGTAGAACCAAGGCAAGAAGATTGGGAACTATTGATGAGTCGCATATACCAACAACTTACACCAAGTGAAAATGAACAATTTGACAATTCAATGCATTTTTTTGCTACTAAGGATATGATCAAACTACACAATCATAGAATACTAAAATTGTTGAACCATCTAATTGCATTGAGTGTTGCAACAAGCACTAGGAGCATAATAGAAAATGTATGTAATGATTAAAAAATCAAGAAACAAGTTCTTCTTTGCAAGGGTTAATGCATCATGCTCACAACCAACATATGGTGAAAAGAAGGCCTTGTCAACGGAGCTCTCAGAAAAGTAATTGAAATTATTTATAATCATGGTTCCAAACCACCTTATGTCCCAATGTATGTTGTCACAAGGATTGATAATTATTGTGGACCGACATGGATCAAGGATGACCCTAAAAGTGTATCGATAATTCTTGTATCTCTAGGTGGAAAAAGGTAGATACCACTCACAATGGCATGGGTTATAGCCATACACAAATCCCAAGGCCTTACACTACAAAAAGAAATGATTGATATTGGAAAAATAGAGAGCCAGTGCCTAACATTCACAACCGTATCTAGAGTCAAGTCATTGAATGACCTTCAAAATCAACCAAAATTCTCCTTTGAGAGATACTCCAAAATGCAAAATAATCCATATACAATTATAAAGAAAAAAGAGGAAGCTCGACTACAACATCTCGCACTCTAAGGATAAGGAATTCACCACTCCTAGATCCAAGGGAATCACCACTCAAAGTAAAGCTGATGGAGGACTCAAGCTAAAAGTTGATGTTGGTTCTCATAAAAAGACCCAAGGCAAATACACTAACAGAGAAGTCAAAGAAAGAGAAAGAAAAAAGGACATTGTGGATGGTAAGAAACTTACTATTCAGGGAACCTGTACTCCGGTTAAAAAATGAAGTTCATCTCATGGAATATAAGAGGGTTGAATGCCCCTCATAAACAAGACATTCTCAGGAATCTGGTAAGAGATCATAAACCTGATATTATTTTTGTTCAAGAAACTAAGATGACTAAAGAGAAGGTGGAAAAAATAAGAATTTGTAAATATAATGGGGTTGTTGGCTTTAGCTCTGAAGGGGCCTCGGGTGGGGTTGCTATCTTCTGGAACCTGAATAATGTTAGGGGTTCTGTGGTTTTAGAAGATCTAAATTGCCTCAGTATAAATTTTCTTCATCCTAAGTTGGATTTTGAATGGGTTGCTACTACCATTTATGCCCCTAATACCAAAGCTGGTAGATCTCTTTTTTGGAGGAAAATTGATAACCATAGAAAAGCCTTCTTGGATCTGTCATGGTTGATCATTGGGGACTTCAACTACCCTATAAAAGACAATGAGAACTCTGGTGGAGTGGGTAACCAGAATAATTTGGATGGGAGAATGGAGCTTATGGAATTCATTAACAAACAAGCTAGATGTTTGATATGGAGCTTCAGGGTGTCAATTTTACTTGGTTTAATAGAAGGGTTGGCCAAGACCTCATTCAAGTTAGATTAGACCGTGCTTTGATTAGTGGTTGTTGGCTAAATAAGTTTAGATGTTTTTTGTCCTCTCTTTCAAAGATTGGATCTGACCACTTCTCTATTTGTTTCAGTGCGGATCCAATTACTAAACAAGGTCGCCCGCCTTTCAGGTTTGAAAAAATGTGGGTGGACCATCCAGAGATGGAGCAAAATATTAAAGACTGGTGGAAGGTTAAGATTCATGGCACTGCAATGTTTAGAGTGGTTAAGAAACTTCTCAGTGTTAAACAACATGCATGAAGATATGGAGCAAAACTATTTTCGGTGATATTTTTAAAACCAAAAGTCAGCTTAAAAAAGATCTTGATATTATTCGGGAAACTATACAAAAGACTGGGTTGACGGTGGAGCTGAGGGACAAGGACAAAAGAATCCTAGCTAAAAATCATAATGTTATTTCTAAGGAAGAAGATTATTGGAGGCAGAGATCAAGGTCTATTTGGCTCAAAGCTAGAGATAAGAACACCAGATTCTTCCATTTATCTGCTTCTAAACATAGAGCTTCTAACAGAATTTCAAAACTCAAAGTGGAGGAAAGGGACATTTCTAATGATAGAGATATTTTTGAGGTTATGATTAATTTTTTCTCTTCCTTACTTTCAAAAGATCCTAATCTTGATTTGGTGAATCAGAATGCGCTTCTCGATAACATTCCTTCCATTATCAATGATTCAACTAATCATGCTCTTGTAGCTATTCCCTCTTAGGAAGAAATCAAGGCGGCGGTCTTCTCTTTTGAAGGTGACAAACCCCCTGGCCCGAATGGGTTTCCTATGTTTTTCTTCCAAAAATTCTGGCATATTTTTGAAGTGGACATCTGCAATGCTGTCAAAGAATTCTTTGGCTCCAAATCCCTGCTTAAAGAGATAAATGTGACATTTCTTGCTTTGATCCCTAAGAAGCCTGGTGCGGATTCGGTGGATGCTTTTAGACCAATCAGCCTTTGCAATTCAGTGTACAAAATTCTCTCTAAAGTTCTTACCTCTCGTCTGCTGACTCTTCTTCCTCAAATTATTTCCCCACAGCAAAGTGGCTTTGTGCCTGGCAGGTAGATTCTTGATTCAATTTTGAAGGTTCATGAGGTCATCCACTCTACCCAGATCTCTCTTAACTCTGGTTTCCTCCTTAAGTTGGATCTTTTGAAGGCCTATGATCAAGTGGATTGGGATTTTTTGATCAAAGTTCTTAGATCCTTTGGGTTTGGAAAAATATTCCTTCAATTGATTTTTCAGCTTATTAGTACTTCCACAGCTGCCATTTTGATCAATGGATCTCCTTCTAGGTTTTTTAAACCTTCCATGGGTTTAAGGCAAGGAGATCCTCTTTCTCCTATCCTCTTCTCAATTTTGGCTGAATTCTTGGGGCACCTTTTTCAGAAGATTGCCTCGAATGGGTCTTTTAAAGGCCTTTCCCCTTCCTCAACTTCTAGTCCTTGCTCGCATGAACAGTTTGTGGATGACACCATCATAATGGGTTTTTCCTCTATTCAGGAAGCCAGGACTATCAAAACTGCTCTTTCTACCTATTCCCTTGGCTCGGGTCAAATAATCAACAGGGATAAGAGCTCCTTATATTTTATTAATACTCCTGAGGAAAGGCAGCATAAAATTGCTAGAATTATAGGCTGCATAATTGAGTCTCTTCCTGCTACCTATCTGGGTCTCCCTCTTGGTCTTAAACCTCTGGACTCTTTCTGGGGTGGTATTGTTGACAGATTTAATAGGAAGTTGGGTGGTTGGAAAGGAGCCATCCTAAGCCAAGATGGAAAACTTCAGCTCCTTAAGGCGTCATTGCAAAGTCTCCTTATCTATGCTCTCAGTCTCTTCAAGATCCCTGGGAAATATGCAGACATCATTGAAAAAATCTAGAGAAATTTTTTGTGGTCGGGAGTGGAGGAAAAATAGAGATTTGCTTTAGTTTCTTGGGACAAGGTCTACACACCTAAAAAGTGGGGGGGGGGGGGGGGGGGGGGGGGGNTGGGTATCCGGCCTATTAGAGCTACCAACTTGGCCCTGCTTACAAAATAGATTTGGAGAATTTCTGGTGTTAAAAGAGAATGGAATGACATCATTCATAAAAAATACCTCTTCTCCTTTTCCCATATTTCAGAATTTTGGAAAATTGACCTAAAAGTGCAAGGATCTTTCATCTGGAATAGCATTCAGAATGCTAAGGATGCGGCTTTTAAAGGGGCTAAGTGGTTTTTAGGAAATGGCAAAAAAATTCATTTTTGGGAAGACTGTTGGATAAAAGATTATCCTCTAAATTATGTTGCTTCCTTTCAACCTGTTATCAATCAGTGTATCCAGAGATATGGAGCTATGGTCAGGGACTATTGGAGGAATGGCTCGTGGATTGATTTGTCTCTTTCTTATGAGATGTTAAAACCTCTTATGCTTGACCTTGTGATCTGGAAGGTTAAGATTTCTAGTGAAGACAAACTCCTTTGGGGAGTTCTTCCTTATGGAATCTTCATGGTTGCTTCCTGTTCTGAGCTTTTATTAAAGCAACCGAATCCCCTCCCCTTTTGGGCTCAAGTGTGGGACAATTCTTTAATTCCTAAAATTAATATCTTTTTTTGGTTGGTCTTGCAGAATAAAATCCTTACAATTGACAACCTCCAGAAATGGGGAATGATGCTGAGTAATAGATGCTTTTTATGTAAAAATGCTGAGGAAACAGTTTTCATCTGGCCATTGACTGTAGATATGCTTGGGAAGTTTGGAATGAGTTATTACAATGCTAGGAGATTAAGTGGTTTTTTCCCAATAACATGGAAAGCTTTTGTAATCAGTGGCAAAAAGCAGATTCCCCCATTGATAAAAATTTGTGGAATATTATTCCCCCCATGTAATATGGCGGTTATGGAGCGAACGCAATGACAGAGTCTTCAGGAACATTGATCTTCCTCCAAAAGTGATAGCTGAGAAGATAAAGAGAAGTATTAAGGAAAACTTCAAGATGTCATCTGGTAGAATGTTGGATTTCAATGCTGGTGATATGGGTGTGAGGATGGCTAATCACAAACCTCATCCTAGAGAGAATGCCATCTGGCTTTCTCCTCCACCTGGATGGATAAAAATTAATTTTGATGGCGCTGCCAAGGGAAACCCTGGCCTAGCTGGCTGTGGGGGCCTCATCCGTGATGACATGGCTAATTGCCTAGCTGCGGTAGCTTTACCTATTGGGGTACAAAACAACCACGTGGTGGAGGCCATGGCCCTTCTTCAGACACTAAAACTTGTCAAGAAACACATGGCATAGAAGGTGTGGATCGAGGGTGACTCACTCAATATTTTAAAATGTATTAGTGACAAGACTAAGCCATCATGGACAATTAAGGAGATCATCAAGGAGGATAGGATCATAATTAATTCCTTTAATCAAGTAATCATTTCTCATGCCTATAGGGAAGCGAATGGTACAGCGGATGAGTTGGCCAATTTTGCAGTTAAAGCCAGGGACATCGTGATTTGGCACGATTATAAAAATTTGACCGTCGATATCAAAGCCAAGTTGGCCTTCGACAGATCCCGAAGTAAGAGGGTTGATTGGGCGTATCTTGAGAAGCTATGATGATTAGACACATTTTAAAAAATTAGAGGAAAATGAGGATGAAAAGTGGTGTCTTTCCCAAGAACTCTAATTATAGACATGGGTTAACCCTTGTTAATTTCAATGTTACCATTTTTTGTAGTAGTTGGATTCTCTCTGTATTTTTTACCGTCTGTGTGAGCTGTGTGATCATGGGAGGTGGGCTTAACCGCAAAGAGCCGAAGGACTATGTCAAATGGAGAAAAATGTCGGAAGCTTAGGATATTCTTGAGAAGGGGGGTCTTACTACCTACATGGAAAGATTGCATGGGGCGAAAGATAGTGCTACCAAATTATTTGTTGATTCTTGGAAAAATGGGGTTGTTACCATAGCGGGCATCACTCTGAACATCATGGAGGATTTCATAGCTGAGATTTTTGGGCTTAGCACGAAGGGCATCAAATTCTTCCGGGACAGTAAGGTATCACGAAAGGCCATTCGGCGCTTTCCCAAGAGTAAGGAGGAGAAAACAAGTCTTGTAAAAGAGTCTAGAGAATGTTATGATATGGCATCATTCAAAGAAATCTAGGCTACTATTATGATGGCAGTCATGGAGTATGTAACCCTAGACGGTAGGTTTAAAAGAGCCCATTCTTACCACTTTGTTTTGCACTATCATTTTTGGCATAAAATTAGGGTTTCCCTGCCTTTCTATATTTTGCAATCTCTCCGTTCAAGCATATCCCAACACAAGAATGAGAAGAAACCCATTCTTCATGAAGGGTTGATTCTATTAATACTAGAACACATAAAGAAGATGGCTAGTGTAAGCCCTGTCATAACCCTGTCTAAATCTGGTTCGAGTAAAAAGAGAATTAGGGATGTGAATGTGAAAGATAAGAGTCTGACTGGTAAAAAATTAAATAAGGATAAGGAGACCACCATGGATACGGACACCTCTGCTGACAATGTGGAAGGCTATGATAATATGGCTGATTCCACAGAGGAAGATAGTTACTATGCTTCCTCGGTCTCGAATTCGGCTTCGGAGGAGAATTATAATAGGGATGAAGAGGTTACGGGCTCTATGGACAAAGGAAAAACCTCAGATAGCAAGAAGAACAAAGAGGATAAGAAGAAGGAGGAGGATGTGGGAGGTTAGAATGTGCCAATTCTGGTTGAGTATGACAGTTCTGAAGACCATGATGTTCCTATATCTCTGAAACTTGAAGTAGTTATGGATTGTGGTCAAGACACTCAGAAGGATGCGACGGAGGCAGAGAATACTTCCCTTGCCAAGGAGTCGACTTTACTAGAGAGGGAGACAAACAATGCCCCTGGTAATACTTGGAACATCCCTTTTATCAAAATGGTGGACTTGCAAGAAAGGAATGTTCAATTACTAAGAGATGACATGGATGATAAGATCGATCCCCCTTTGGGGTTCTCCAAACGGCCAAAGCTGCTTCCATGTACTCCTTTCGGTTAATGAAATGGGTGTTCCAGGAGATCAAGAATTTAAACCTTAATCACCATTTGATTGTTGCTAAGGTGGACTCTCTGCAGACTCAGCTGGAGTCTAGCCCTAAAACTATGGCGAACAAGGTTACTAATGATGAGGACAAAAATGTGCAGCAGTTACAAGCCAGAATGGAAACCATGGAGAATACCATGAAAAAACACATGCAAGACTACAACAATTTTATGGGTTTGGCCATGGATTGTTTCCTAACCATTAAGGTTGAGCTGGATACTGGGTCCCCCAGTAAAAAAATAGAGGATATCACAGAGAACCTAGAAAATGATGGCCCCAAAAAATGCACTAGATCAGCAAGAAAGAAGAAAATTCATGAAAGGATCCAGGAACTCTCAGAGTTCAATGCAGCGATAAAGAAGATATCTGAAGTGAAGCAGGAAGCCGCCGAGGCTTGTAAGGAGCTTGTCTAGAGCTCTAGTTTCTGGTTCTAGTGGTTTGTCTTTTTTGCTGGCCTCTGGCTTTTGGTTTTTTCCTGGTTTTTTGTTGTTAGTTTTGGCTTTAGCGTACTGGTTTCCAGTCTTGTTTCTTTTTGGAGCGCTTCAATGTTTAAACTTTTATTCTAGCTTGTAAGGGGTTTCAGGTCCCCATTCAAAACCTATTTTTCCCTGCTATCAAAAACATCTCGCACTCTAATTGGTGAGCATTGTTTTTACACAAGTCAATTGCTAGGACTTCAAGATTCAATTTCCTCTTTTGAAATAATAATGAAGTTATTTCCAAGGTTCTCCATGGTCATGGTACAACCTACTCGGTAAAATTAGTTGAAGATAAATGTGAATGTTCACAAGGAGGCCTTTGCTGGTACTTTCAAACTTGAGGCTGCAAAACAAACTTTAGTACTTTTTTGTATTTTCTTGATTTATCAATGTATGCAATTTACTAATAATGCAAATCTAATTTAAAACCTACAATGATTATCAATTTGTCCATATTGTCAAAAAAGATCAAAAGATTTGGGTAACGAGGATCAAGCAAATTTGCTGAAAATAAAATCCTAATGGACATAAACCATTGCTGAACCTTCCTTGTGAATTGAATGATAGATAGATGGAAACCCACTAAATATCAATCAGACCATGTTGCGATTCTATATCCAATAGATGCAATCGTTTGGAGAGAAATGCATCAAGATACAAGATTTTCAAAATCTATCAAATCATGAAGCCACAAGTATGTGCACACACACAAGACAAATTTATCCTTGAACCAACAAAATTATCTTTCTCAATCATTCATCACAGCAAGATCGATGAACAACAGAAAACTCCAATCTAATCAATTGCAAATCCAAACACAATAAACCCAATTTTCTCTTTGAAATAAATGAATGAGAAAACACACATTCATAAAAATCCCATAGACAGCAGTAAATATCACACTGTGAATGAAGCACCAATTGTATTCTAGATCTGACCACTTTACATTGTTCTGATGCAATATATAATGCTCTAATTTACAAAACTTTGAACCACAAAACTAGGGTTTCATCTATGCTAAAATAGTGAAATAATTCATAAACTAGAGCTTATTGAAGAAAAACTATTGTTGAACTAACTACTAACAAGTTTGCATGGATGCTTGATCTGTTTACATTTAGTTTGCCCCAGAAATTAGGGCCAAAATTTCCCAAGATATAAGAAATCCGAACATGAGTTCTACCATTTCAAACTAGAGTCTTCATATGTAATCTTGGAGTTCTTCTTTGGAGTCTTCATCTTGGCTTCTCTTTGTGTGGGCAACTAGTAGATACCTTCCAGTTAAACCAAAATGAACTCTAGTCTTCAGGTAGTTTGATCTGAAACACCCTCTTTATGCAAATTTCTTTTACGTTAGAATTGCCTAGAATTTCAGACCCCAACCTTTAATCTGAAAAATGGCTAAGTATGGATCCTTAGGAATCCAAAAATATTGGACTTTTAGAGTCCGAAAGGCCAAAAAACTGGACTTGAGAAAATGGCTAAGTATCAAACAAATCTCCCTTTTGCAAAATTTGACTAAGTCCAAAACTGAACACTTAGTCATTTTTGGAGGATGTATGGATGCGCCTTTTAGACTCTCTCCACTATCTCTTTCACTTCTTCAAAGTCCGCAACTTGGATGGCATTAAGGCATTGTTCTTGCTTCTCCCTTAAGATGACTAATTCTATGGCAAAATATTTGATCTCTTCTTCATACTCCAGCATTATCTGCATATCCTCCTTGAAATGGAAAAGTTGTTGGAGGTCCTCTGTTGGTGGCAGTGTGATACCCCCTTAAAGTGGTATTTCATCGGTAGAATAGTTGTCATATTTGGGATTCTGCATGCAAAACAAGTTGTCAGTAATGTCTTATTGAAAGCATAAAGAATATTCTAACTACCTAAGCTAAACTCAAACTAGAAAAACTCTTAAGACCAAACCTATACTGGAGTTTTAGACTTTTGAACCTTCAAAGTTTGAAATTCCAATCTCTTTGTGCACAAATTGCAGGAAAATCGAAGGTCCCCTTCTCCTTCGGAGCTTTAGAGCTTCGGATTCCGCAACTCCAAAAAGTCCAATAGATGCCAAAAATCTGAAAAGTCTAGCAGAAGTTTCAAACTGCGAGAAATCCAGCAAGTCTGGACTGCGAAAAAATCCAGCAAGTTTTGTACTGTGAAAAATCCAACAATTCCGGACTGCGAAAAATCCAGCAAGTTCGGACTGCAAAAAATCCAGCAAGTCTAGACTGTGAAACTCAGAAAAGACAACGCTCCAATACTTGGAGTCTAGTGAAAGCTAAGAACTTTGGGCTCTGAAAGTCCGAAAGTCTGGCAAAGCTCCAAATGGGATTTCCTCCGCACTTAAAGTAGACACCAAAAAAAAAAGACAACAAACAAAAGGAAAAACTCAAGACCAAAAAAGGACAAAGGAGGGAAAAGACTCACAAGGAAACCAAAGACGACACCCAACTATCGGGAGCCTCCCTAGGGGCCCACAATATGACTCACCGGATACCCAATCCTCTTAACCTTAAAATACTCTAAACCACTCAAAAGGCCAAAAGACCAAAAAAAGGGGGTCCCATTAGACTAAGTATCCTAAATGGGGCGTGTGTTGTGGAACCACAACACTAATAAAGAAAGGTATGAAACTGTTTGCTATATTCCCCTCACATTTCTCCAATTATTTATGACGCATAGATTCCATGCGAAAATCAACTATAAGGAGATGGTCTCAAATCAAAGAAAACAACCTCTAAAGGTAGGACTAGATGTTCTTGGGTTTGTCTCACTATTGCTATTGATTATTGTGTTTTTTGATATAACACAACAATCTAATGTAAATCCACTAATACAAATTCCTCTTTTGCAGGAATCTTCTCCAATCCACGGACAAAATTAACTACATCAAGAAAATATCAAGATTCCATCATATGTTTTGATTAATAGAATTTCCCCCACTCCACTCAATGCTATGAAGACAACACTTTGCTTTTATTTTTCCTTTATGTCTTTAAAACAAATTGCATATGTTACAAAAGTTTGGCATTGATCAACAACAAATGTGATACTCATAACCCATCTACCGGGTTGATATATCTCATGCATTGTAAGAGGGTGAAATGTGTCTAAAAATAGAGGGACAACCTAAGTTGGCTTGTACATCTTAAGTTGGCCTAGTGGTGGAGAACTTGTGGTCATGAAACAAAGGCCACAAGTTCAAATTCTATGGAGAGCAATGTATATACGCCTCATTTGTACGCAAAAAATGATAGCTAGTATTATGTACTATAAAATATAGTGGAATATCTAGAAGATAGTGGAATGTGTCTAAAAATAGAGGGACAACCTAAGTTGGTTTGTACATCTTGAGTTGGCCTAGTAGTGGAGAACTTGTGGTCTTGAAACAAAGGTCACAAGTTCAAATTCTATGGAGAGTAAGGTATATACGCCTCATTTGTACCCAAAAAATGATAGTTAGTTTGTGTACTATAAAAGCTCATTTCCTTTTCCTTTTATCTAATAGTTGATAAAGATATTTGTCAAATCATAATTTTAGAGCTTGAATAATACTTATGTGTATGAACAAAGATAGGGAGCCTCTATGAAATCCAGAATTCTCTACAATAGTGAGTTGCAAGTTGGCATAAGTATGTTCCTTAATTATTTATTATAATATAAATATTTATAAACAATTGTTCAAACTTTGAAAGAAAAGAATAAATAATATTATGTGATTCAAAGTAACGGAGATGCTTAAGCTTATATATATATATATATATATATATGAAAAGAATCGTACGTGTTCATCATCGCTATTACGATCGATCGTCACATATATAAAAGAAAAGGTTGAAACAGTTGGTTTTCCTCGTTAACCATGAGAACATGGACTAAAGTAATGTGCATCTCAACTCATTCGCAATGCATATGACCATAGAAAACGCTCATATAATTTGACCATATTAAATTAGGATAAATACTTTGTTGAACTCGTTAATGGGAAACGCGGAAAGAGAAAACGACGCAGGCAAGAGGATGAGAAAGTTCGAATGAATTTGTTTAATATGAAATTAAAGGCTACAAATTAGTTGGAAGGACGCGGAATTGGTGAGGTCATGGACTGTCTTTTTATGATATTCAAATGGGCATTATCCTTTAAATGCTGCATTATCACGCATACAGTTTTCAATGCATTTTCTTTTTTCTTCTATCTCAAATCTGTTGATATCTGCAATTTTTTCTTTTCTTTCTTCCCTTTGGCGGAAAACAAGTCATATATTCACAGCTATGGAGGTTATGAGAGCTGCATCTGTTCTCAACTCCACTCCTTCTGGCTTGTTGAGGTTGAAGACAAAGAAGAAAGGCGTGAATTTGAGGAAAACGTATGCGGGCATCAAAGCCAGATATGGAGATTATGACTGTTTTGAAGGGCCGAACATGGTAGACGCAAATATGTCCGTTCTGAGACGGCGAGTGTACGAGATGAAGTTGCAGGAAAGCTGTTATTCCCCTCCTCAGGAATGGATGGAATGGGAAAAAAACATGGGTTCTGAATATTACTCCAATATATCTCAAGCAGTTGGAGATATGCAGTGGTGGTTAATGAGGAGTAGGCCCAGCATTGCTTTGGCTACTTTGAGTTTGGTGTTAATGGGCGTGGGCACCTCACTCAGTTTTAGTCTGCTTGTGGCGTGGAGTAATGTCGATATGTATCTCCACAATTGATTATAAGAGGATATTAGGATAAGAACACACAAATTCTTTTATTATTTATCCGGAATTCAAAATGTTTCAAGGGCTTTATGTTGCTTTGATGGGCTCTTATGTAAATGACTCTTTATTCTAAATTATGATATTATTATTATTAGTTAATAAAAATACATTCATTGTTTTCATTCTAGTGTATTTTTTTAAGAAATGAAATTGTATTTTATAAGAAATGAAATTGTTCATTATGAATTTTTTTTCTCAATAATTACAAATTTATAGTAATATAATTATGTATTTTCAAGTATAATTTTATATATTTATTTGTGATTAAAATTTTACTTCTAAATTATGAATTATCAATAAATGATAATTTTTATATTTTTTATTTTATTTATATTTTTTGCTTGATCATTTTTGCATTTCACAAATTTGTCTTGTAGTGCATGAATATAATTTTGTTCATTGACTATAGTCCACAATATTGCAAAATCTACTTGAGTGTGCACATGGCTTATAACAATTTGGGACTACCCTATTCTTCAAGTAGGATGCAACTAATTGCCTTACAAATGAGGCGTACACACCCTACTCCTACAAGATTTGAACTTGTAACCTCTCTTTCAAGGGTGTAAGTTCTCCACCACTAAGCCAAGTCAAGTGTATAAGCCTACATAGGTGTATCTAAAAAGAAAGAAGTGTTGAACAAAACACATGTTGATACTAACTCATTTGTGCTCCTCGAAAGGTGGGCTCAAACATTGTCTTCATTGGTACTCCACAACACCAATTAAAATTATTAAAAATCCTCAAATATATCTAAATAAACTTGCTAGAACTTTGAGCCATTGAGAAAAAATAATTGAGGGGTGCTAGCACATACTTAAATTTGATGGTCTTACTCTTTAAGTATATCTTTTGTGGATTTATGTTTTTTTTTTAAATTTATGCACCTACATTTTTTTGTATAATTATAATAAAAATATTATCTTTTATCTAGTACATTTATTTTAATGGTTGTTCATTAATGTGTTTTCATTTGTATTTAGTCAATTTTTATATTAATCAGTTATCAAACATCACATTGACTTTATTTCTGATCTATTTTCTATATAATATTTAATTATACTTAATTATAATTGTGAAAACATACGCATCGTCATTTAAAATTCCCTACAAATATCAAAGCTCAATGCTTATCATACCCCCAACAAAATCTAAACTTTTTTTTTTCATGAATAAATCTTCTAAAAACTATCTTCAAACAAATATTACAATCATAAGACAAAAGAAATTCTTCAAGGTTTTCAACAATGTTCTATTCTCTCACAACAGATAACTCTCTTATTTTGAAAATGTCATGAAAATATTGACAACTCTATTGATGTGTTTCTATACTTCTCTACTACACAACTCTTTCTTTAGAAAGCACTCCCCTTGTGGTTTCTTTCTGATTTTTTTTAGTAACTTGCATTTTTTACTATCTTTTTATAGTCTTACTTGTTTTTAAATATTAAATTAAAACAATAAATTTGTTTTTAATTTTCTTCTTGTCTATTATGTAACATTTGTTATCTTTTGATTTTTACCTTATTAAACTCCAAGTCTATTTGATATTTTTCAGTAATATTTTAGATTGTGTTATTTGCTCTTTCACTTTTAAGAGAGTAATCATTTTCTTTCTTTTATGACTATCTTTGTAAACGTACTCTTTTTATAATTATCATTATTTATTTAATAATATTTGAAAACTTCTATATTATTTCTTCCAT
>MU224220.1:46957-57698 GCA_018584345.1 Thuja plicata
GAGGGAGAAAAAATGGAGGGAAATGTGAAAATAGAGAGAAGAAAAATTGTGAAGACCTGGTCTTTGTTTTTAGTATGCACTCACTACATAATTTCAGCCCCTCCTTTTTTTAACAACCTAATTTCAATTGTTAAGCAACAACTGCTCCATGAAAATAGTAGAAGATTCTGAATTATCTTTTTATTTTAATTAAAAAATTACATAGAGACACTATTAATGTGTATTTTTAACACAAAATAGACTTAAGAAACCAACAGGGACATGGGGTAATACCTCATATTATTTAAGAGAGGCACCTAACCATACTACAAACAAAGTGTACATACCCTACTCCCTATGTAACTTATATTTTCAAAAAAATAAATTGTCCACCACTAATCACACCTAAACATGTGGTGACATACATAAAATATATGGAAAGTAACATGGATATTTATGGGGAGCGGTCATGGCATCACATAGCAGGCAGGTAACCAAGAATCTCGCCGAAATCCAATGTACGCATAAAATAGTCGGTTTTTTTCAGTTGACAATGACAAGGCAGATTAAAAGTATGCGTGTGTCTTCACACGCTCCCCAATGCACATGACCGACGGCTATTTAAAATTAATATCGCCCAAAATTTAAGGCACTCTGCCTTGTCTTTTTTAATCTTCTCGCTTATCCCGCTTTATTATTCTAAGCTCCATACAAATTTGACCATCTTAAATACTTTGATGACTTCGTCACGGAGAAACGCTCAAAAGGAAAAGACGGGCTACGAAGTTTGAATAAATTAGTTTAAAATGGAACTCACGCTTGCAAACGAGTTCGAAGAGACGCGGAAATGGTGAGCTCATTTTCATAATTTATTTAGAGACGCCGCGTTGGAAGATAAAGAAAGAGATTGAAAGAAACGACATGGACGGCCGTTTTCTATTATAATTTTGAAAGGGGCATTGCCCTTTAAATACAATATGATCACGCATACAACCTTCATTGCATTTTCTCTTTTCTTCTCCCTTCTATCTCAAATCTGTTGATATCTGCAAATTTTTCTTTCCTTGCTTCCCTTTGGCGGAAAACAAGTGTTATATTCACAGCTATGGAGGTTATGCGAGCTGCCTTTGTTGTTCAGTCCACTCCTTCTGGCTTGTTGAGGTTGAAACCACAGAAGAAAGGGGTGAATTTGAGGAAAAAGAAGATGGGTATCAAGGCAAGATATGGAGATAATGAGTGTTTTGAAGGGCCGAGCACGGTAGATGCAAATATGTCTGTTCTGAGACGGCGAGTGTACGAGCTGAAGCTGCAGGAAAGCAGTTGCCCGCCTTCTCAGGAATGGATGGAATGGGAGAAAAACATGCGTCCTGAATATTACTCCACTATTTGTGAGGCAACGGGAGTGGTGCAGTGGTGGTTGATGAGAAGTAGGCCCAGTATTGTTTTGGCTACTTTAAGTTTGGTGTTGATGGGCGTGGGAACTTCAGTCAGTCTTAATTTGCTTATGGCGTGGAGTAATATCGACATGTTTCTCCACAATTTGTGAAAAAGGGTTCCATTCTCTGAATACGGTTATGAACTTGGGGGAACCAGATGTCTTGTTTGTTGGGTTATTTATTTATTTATTTTATATTTTTAAATTCAAGAGAGCTTGCAATTAGAGCTTCATATAATTCTTTTTACACACTATATAAGTAAATGGCCAATGTTTGGCCAATAAGTTTTTATCATGATCATTTGTTGATCATTTTGTGTGTTTATCAGACCGATTGGATCGGAAATATATTTTTGTTTTAAATGAATTTGAAACATAATTGTAACGAAAGTTTCATTCAAGAGCGTTGAGTAGTTTTGCACAGCAGCTTTTTGGGAATTATATTTAGAAGAGAAACGTTGAAGGGAAAGGGTCGTTGAACGAGACATTCGTCTTTACTAACTCATTTGAGCTCGTCGGGAAATTGGGTCAACTGTCTCAAGATTGTCTTCATTGCACCTACTCAACAACAATTAATAATTATTCAGCAATAAGAACATGCATATAAATAACTTGTTAGACCTCAAGTCATTTCTAACTATTGATCTAAGGGCATGGCTCATATATTTTAAATCACACATACAAAGCACTGATTTCTAGGCTAAAAGTGTTAAATGTTTAGAGTTGATTGACACTTCCCTAGTTTAAAAAGTTGCTTAGTGTGTGGTTTAAGGGACGTCGTGCTCATTGGGGCCTAAGTTCAACAGGCATATTATAGGTATCATCTTTTTATTCTCAGCCCAGTTTAAGTCTTTAGCTTATTGATTCTCTATTATAATATCATCTACAACTTTTGTTCTTTCTTTTTCTTTTTGCTATAGCCTTATGATAAACTTTTTGTAGGTTCATTTCATACTTTTAAATAAAAACTTTGAATTTGTGTCTTCTTTGAAATGATAATAATTAATTTATCTTTTCTACCCTTCTACAAATATTATTTTCTCTTTAATAAGATTTAAGAATTTGTATAATGTTATTTATTACCTCCCTACAAGTGGCAACATTCCTATGAGTTTATCTTCCTTGAATAAACATTCAAAGACTCTCTTTCTCTTCGCTCTATAATTTAAATACATTATTGTACATTTACTAAGCAATACTAGTGATTATGCTTTCCTTTTTCTCACGCATTCACAAGATTCTTATCACAAAATAGAATTTCTTTCAACTTCTTTTATCACTATTCATTATGTATTATTTACTAACCTTCCTGACTAGAGTATGCTAAAAGGCACACACAAAAAATGTCTAATTGTGCACTATAAATAGAAATATTTAAAAGAGATTTGATCATTGTGATAGAATCTTATCCAATCCTTCATTTCCTCTCTATTCTAGACAATAGTTTTTAATCATTTTCATTCAAATATACATTATCTGTTATATTTTATCAAAAAAAACTGAAATGATCTATGTTTGGATTTATAAAGAATGTGGTTGTAAGTAGATGATTGTAATCTATTTCATATAATTTTCTCAACTCTATTTCCTTATTAAATTGTCAAAAATAAACATTCAAGATATAAACCATAAAAAAACTAAGGACACTTTTCTACACCTCCTTTATTCTATAAGGATTTTCTTTTCTTAGCATAACTTTGTATACACTTAAAATTGGTCAAACTAAGTCAAAGCTAACACTTAATTAAATACAAGTCATTATTGGATTAATTAAATCACAAAATTAAATAACTATGTATTTGAATAAATCAATTAATTATTTTAGTTTAAATAATTCATTAAATCCAACCCCTTCAATTTGCATACATGGCTAATTTAATTAATTGTTTAAATTAATTAATCCATAAATCCCTCACCAAACACTACATGACAAAAAATACTCAACCAATGGGAAATTAGGAAAGCAAGCACATAGATTGCAAAAAGGTTTTTTCTATCTTGACCATTCAACCTTGAAAGAGAATCGTATCCACTCAAAGGTCCTAATCATATTTTGACCATGGTTATCTAAACTTACCCCCTACACCTTGGGAATCCTATAAATAGGAGGCATAATTAAATGCAAATCACCACTTTACATCCATTTTCATATAGATTCCATATTATACTTAATTTGCATCCACTATCTTTGGAGGCAAGGTTGATTTCATGCATAGAAGATCATCATAATGGAAAATTCATCTATGTTTTGAGTACATTTGAGCATTTAGAATAGGGAAATTTAGATTAATTTGCATACATTTGCATCTTAGATCCATATTTTCATCATTCTTAGCATAATTGACATTATAAGAGTTGTCACCTGAGAATTCTTTGCTATTGAGAGAAAATCTTTGTCTTTTTATTTAGAGATCCATGGGATGCTTTTAATCTTTCAATTTGCATTGTTAAATGGAATAGATCTTTAGCTTTCGCATTAATGTTTGATTGATCTAATGTCTCGTGAAGGTATTTACATACACAAACTTATATCTTAAACAATTTTCTTTCTATAAACAAGTTAAAAACAAGAATTAGATTATTTTTAAGTTAACTTTTTATTTTAGTACTTTCATCCTTAATACAAATAATGGGATCAATAGTTAAATTAATACAATGTGAAGTCATTTGATATATTCTTTATTAGGTATTTTATTTTTTCCATTCATTATAAGTAAATTAAATTAAATTTATACAAACAAACATAGATTAACCTAAATTAATTATTTATTTATACAAAACTATCTCATGTCAAAAAATAATTTCAATCAATCTAAATATTTTTTATGGATTTCTTTTTTAATTTTTAGATTAATCATCGTTGAAGCTAATATAATGAACCTTTTGACAAGGTATGTAGTTGTTTGTTATGAGATTTTCAACCAAATGTCAATAGAGTACCACACATGCTCATGTGTCCATTTCTTATTCCTTGGGCATATGATAATGTAGTGTGACAAAATAACATAAAGAGATGCACACATTTATGACTAGTTGTAGAGTTATGCACTAATACTAAACCATTCAAGGAGGCTTATTAGTCCTAATATAAGTGAAATGCTTGATAGAATGCAAACTTTAGATCATAATTTACATCTAAGCTAACCAAGGACCTTTGATACATAAGTATGCACCATAAAGAAAAGCATAATTCATTTATGAAGGGAAGAAAAAGGGAAAGAAGAGATATGAGACTCTAGGATATGTCAAAATAATTTAGAGATAATTATGTAGACATGAAATGTATTCCAAATATTCAAATATTCATGATCTATGTAAGTTGTTTATTTTTATTTGTGGCTAAATAACATGAAGAAGTATGGTTGCTTTTGGAGGTTGGGTTTTTCCATCACAAGAGTATTTTTGTGGTATAGCTTATTTTATCTTGTTTATTTTCTATTTGATCTTGGCATAATGGTGATCATAGGCTTGTGTATACGATTGTCTCTCGTGGTTTATGTAGGAAATGGATTACATATAATTGGGTATGAAGAATTATTTTCTAACATTTCTCCATATGTGATGACAAGTATATCCATGTATTTTTATTTTTATCATGAAATATATGATACATTTGTAATCTTGTTTAGTCTTCAAAGCCCTGACAATGTGTGTATGCATAATAATAGTAGATTTGAATTTTTTAAGGGTATATGGAAGTCTAAAAGTGTGCATAAAAAGTTTTAGTATTAAAGAGGGCAGTCAATAATTATGTCTGTAGGAGCTTAGTAATAGTGAGAAGGTTTCAAGAACTACAGTCATGAAATAGTGACTGCAATAGATGATAGTATTTTAAGTGCATAAAAATGTGAATAACATTGTGAAGATTAGTCAAGTGTCAAATGATAGAAATAAAATAATGATGACAATGAATCAACATGAAATGATAGTCAAAAATTTGGATCTAGATCATTAATGCGTTAGATCAATTGTGATATTACATAGCATAAAATAATTAATTCCTTAGGTCCAACTATCAAACGTACAATAATATATCCAATGTATTAATTAACATGACACAAATCTTTAATAAAATAATAGAAATATGCATGTTCTTAATCACTGGTATAATTATGAAAGATTTCTTCTATAAAAATATAATATTAACATGCAATATCAATGATAAATAAGTAGATAATGAACTCCTAAAATTTCTTAAATAAAGTAGACCATACTAATTTTTTCATGGGATTTCCTCAAGTTAAAAAATTGTTACCAATAGTATTGTATATGAAGAGAAATAAGTATCCTTAAATTTAATATTTCACACAAAATAACATATATTTTTCATACCCATAAAAAAAACATATATTTTTCATACTATCATTGTTATCTTCAATGTAATACATCTCAATAGTAGGTGAATGACTTGGCAATAATAATTTATTATTAGAGGTGAAATTGGTGTATTTATGCTATGATTAAATTTAGTAATTCTAATCATTCTATTATCAATAAGATCTTGTATCATATATTTAAAAGATAAAAATTATTGTGTAATTCCCTTCAACAATATGATAATTATTAAATCTTTGTTCATTATTTTGACTCAAGAAGTGATTTAGAAGATTCTAGTAGATGAACTATCTCAAACAAACATTGAAGAACATCATACTTAGATTCTTGAAGATTAGTGAGCTTCTTATGAGCATTATTTTAGCAGAAGAGGAAAAAATTATATGTGCTTGATTCATAATTTACACTTTGAATTATTGTTATTCTTTTTTATACCTATAAGAATATAAACTAGAAATCACACCTTAGTGTGCAATGGGTACGTCGTATAGTTATGGAAAGTTATTTAAGTATTTGTCCTTTTGTTCATCGTTCCCTCTCATCCTCTCTATATCTCCTTATCTCTCTATCAGTATATTTCACCATCTATATATCTTTATATCTCTTCCTCTCTATATGTCCATCTCTATGTCTCCCTTTGTATCTCCGTAGATCTCTTTCTATCTTGATCTATTTCTATCTCTCATTATTTTTTTCTCCCATCCTCTCACTCTATATTCATCTCTATCTTTATCTCCCTCTCCTTCCATATCTAAACACATTTCCCTCTCTCTATCCTTCCATCTCTACATCTCCATATTGCTTCCCCCATCTCTCTATCTATCTCTATCTTGTTATCTATCTATCCCTATATATCTCTCCCTTTCTTCCTCTCTCTCTATATATCACTTTCTACCTCAATTTTTATCTTTATATCTCTCTCTCTCTCATTCTCTCTTCTTTATATATTTATATCTTCCATCCCCACTCTGCCCCTCTATCTCTCTCTCTCTCTCTCTCTCTCTCTCTCTCTCTCTCTCTCTCTCTCTCTCTCTCTCTCTCTCTCTCTCTCTCTCTCTCTCTCTCTCTCTCTCTCTCACACACACACACATCGTCATGGACCTTACTCCACTCCAACATCCTAGTGTCAAGAGAAAGCACGTTGTTGACAAAGGCTCCAACACCCTGATAAAGAGGGTTTTGATCTTTCTCTATTGGCTCATGGTCATGATGATGACTTTACTTCTTAGATGGACATTTTTCCTTTATTTGAAATGGATACATGACCTAATATTATATAGTCCCTAAGTTAATTAAAATGACATTTGTAGAAGTTTATGGCTAATTACTCTCTGCATGAGTTATTTGTGATGTCATGAGTTCTATTTGGAATTGTTCTTTTCAAATTTTAACCAATGAGTTTAGAAGGCTTTCAGAGAAGGTGGCTCTTTCATTGGTATCTTCTGCTCTGGATCACTTCCTGGGGACTTTACGTTACTTGATCATGTTGTGTCATGTGATGATGAACCTCTTTTGCTTCCTTCACTTCAAATGGTAACACCTAATAAAAAGGCTTTTGATCTTGCTCTACTGGCTCATGGTCATGATGATGACTTTGCTTCTCAGATGGATGATGAAAATAATTGGTATAGTGTGGAGGAGGAGAACATCTTCCTTTTTCTTCCCACTAATCCTGGTTCTAGTTATTGGATATAGTCTGATAGACATTAGTAATGTTTAAAGAAAAAATTAATTAAAATATTTAAAAACTTTTAGCAATATATTATTTATATGATATATTCTTATATATTGCATTATTAAAATTTAAATTTTGGAAAGGAAAATAATATTGAATTTTTTTTAGATATATAACTGACTATTTATACAATAAATTTATTTTATGTGTCAAATAATGTATAATATTAAATATTAATAAATTAAACAACAAATATATTCAAATATAATTTTATTATCTTATATTAAAAAGATATGTAACATTTACAATATATGAAAATAAGATATAATACAATATCAATCATAATATAAATTATATACTCTAAAAATTTATTATTATTTACTTATATGTATTTTAAAAAGTTAAATAATAATGCTATTAAAATTTTATAATATAAATTTAAATCAAATGGGTTTATAATAAAATAGTTATTTAAATAATTAATTAACTAATTAATTTAAAAAATTAGACATAAAACATGTTATATATATTAGATTTACTATATATTAAAAATTATTTATTTTAATCTTAGAAAAAAAATATGTTAAAATTTGAAGTATAAAATTAATCATTTATATATTATATTTATTATTTGTATACGTCATAATGATATAATACTACATATATAAATAAAATATATTTTTAAGATATAATATAAGAGGAAGGCTCTGCGTTTTTTCGCTGGCGGCAATGTTAGGCAAGGATAAATTTGGCATGGTCTTCGATTCTGGAGGCAAGTTTAGCGGTAGCGATCCAACTGGCAATAACATCTCCCAACCAAACATGGCGCATATTAGTGGTGGACTGGACGGCTCCTCTGACAGGCGATTTACTCCGGTGACAGGTGTGTTCGTTCCACCCTCCTCTCCCTCCACTAACATTAACTCCCTTAACTCCACTGCTAACACCGTACCCACCGCCTCTCCCTCGGCTCTGCCGAGGGAAGCTATTAACAGCAAACATATTGAACAAACTCTGCACTCCTCTCCTCCTTCCGGCCGCCCTAAAACGTTTTCAGAAGTTGTTGCTACTGCAGGGATCTCGATAAACTCAGAGGCTAGATTTACTACTAACAATGGATCCAATCCAACCGGTAAGAACCCTGGCAGCTCCGAAGTTTTCTCTGTTTCGCCTAATTCCGAGATGCTTGCTGAAATTCTTGAGGAAAAATCTAGATTAAAAAGCACTGCTATTTTCTTTTCAGCGGTTGAAATAGATAAAGTCCCTCCTCGCAAATTTCTTGATGATTGGTTTCATAATTTTTGGAATCTTAAACTTGGTTTCAATATTTCGTTCTGTCGGCAGATTCAAAAAGGTTTGTATGTAATTTTTTTTGTTACTCATGAAGCTCAAACAGAGGTGTTAAAAAAACAATATTGGAATGTTGGCTCGACCTCCTTTAGGGCTATTGCTTGCACCCCCGAGGCAAATTATGAAGAAGTCCTAGCCCTATCGGCTCCTCGCTGGATTTTGGTTAAAAACATGCCTCCGTTTCTTTGGCGGTTCATCCCTCAACTTCTGCAACCCCTGGGAAAGGTCATCCGAATGGATGACACTGTTCGTTTCGTCCCACACATGGACGCCCGTGTCCTCCTTGCTCTTAAACCTGGCCTTGAAATCCCACCTAATCTTAACATTAATATTGAAAACACTGAGTTCTGCTGCCCTATTGTGGTCCTTGGTGGTCTCAATGCATGCTTTCTGTGTCGACAAGAAGGACACCAACGGAAGGACTGCCCTATTATCCAAAAGAAAACACCACAAAAAAAATCTGAACCCTCAATTGTTGTTGAGTCAACGATCAACCTCTCCTCAGCCAACGCATCACTTGACACCCTCATCCCTAACAATCCCACCCCAGAAACCTTGCATCCTTCACTCCCTGACAGTCCTAAATCTTTACCCGTTGATGGCTTTCAAAATGTGACTAAAAGCTCTAACAAGCGAAGGAGGAAATCAAACAAAAATCCCGCTTCCACCCAAAGCCCTGCCATCCCTGCTACGGCTAACCGATTCACCCCCATTGAAATTGCCTCCCCGCTCTCCCAACCTTCTCCATCTGCAGATCTTATTTTCACAGAGCAGCCCGCTTCCATCACCCTGTGCAGTACCCTTAATGAAATTAGCGATGACTATAGTATTGCGATCATCCCTGCCTTGCCAATCACATCCAAGGAAATATGTCCTACTTTGAATAAAACTATGGGATTCGACACCTCTGATTGCGAGGATGAATTTAGAAATGAACTCCCATTTTCTAAAAGAAGAGGGAGACCCCCAGGCTCCAAAAATAAAAACACTAGTAAACCTGATGAAGGTATCTCTCCTGGTGTGATGAATCCGAATATGGATTTATCTGATATGCGCATCCCTCACCAAAATGTTTCCTCATGAACTGTGTCTCATGGAATGTGCGGGGATTAGAATCACCCGATAGAAAATATGCCATTAAGAACTTCCTTCAGACTTGTCATAATCTTGATTTTCTTATGCTACAAGAAGTTAAAGCTACTGGTTTCATTCTTGATTCCAATTTAAATTTTCTTTGGAAAGATGCGATAAAAATTTACACTCACCACCAGAAAGGCAAAGGAGGTGTTGCTTTACTTGTTAATCCTAAATTGGCAAGATTTATAACTAACAGTGGGATCTCCCCTTGTAATAGAGTGGTCTGGGTCACTCTCAATTACAATAACTTTGAATTTGGCATTTGCACTCTTTATGCTTCGAATGATCCCAAAGAAAGAAGCTCTCTTTGGGATTGGATGATTCTCCTCCCCTGCATTCCTTGGGTCATCGCTGGGGATTTCAATATGATTGAACACCAAGAAGACAAACGTGGGGGCCTCCCTTTTGCTTGGAAAGATATGGAAAAATCACATTGGTTTAAAATGAAAAACTCTCTGCAACTCTATGACCCTCTTGCTGGAAATAAAAATACTAATCTCGGACCTTGGTATACTTGGTGCAATCACCAGCAAGGGAATGATAGAATTTACTCCCGTCTTGACCATTTTTATGACAACAAAAATCTCTTCTCCTTTCTTCCTAACGACCTCGGTTCTTCTGTTATTGTTACTCCCTCCACTCTGTCAGATCACCACCCCATCTCTGCTTCCTTTACCTTCAACAGGGCTCCGATTCGACCTAACACTACTAACTCCAAATTTCTCCTTAATGTTAGCCTTCTTAAAGACACTGATCTTCTTGCTGCCATCCACATTATAAGCATCATTAATAAGACCAATTTTCCGAAGGAGCTTAAGAAGGACATTTGG
>MU224220.1:80447-94310 GCA_018584345.1 Thuja plicata
GCATAACACAACATCAGATACAACGAAATGAAGCAAAAATCATACATGTAAATCAATGTAGGTAGTGTATCAAATGGAGCATATCTATAGTGAAAGATAACATTGTACTGATTCAAATTAGGGAAAAAAAATTTGCTATATCAAGGATAGATAAATCCAAATCACAAAGAGAAATATTATTCCCTAGGATAGACTGTTAGACCTTGGAGGTGCTAAGAATGTAGCAGAGTTTAGCTTTTGGGATACAAGAGTAATGCAGAATGCTATCATGAAGATAGTGAAGTTTTAAAAAATACTTCAAGACATCCATGGAAGAAAAGATCACTAGTGGGAACTTTTAAATAGAGGCGCTCACATGGCAGACATTCTTGACCCCAAGTGGATAGGTAGTTTGAACACATCACAGAAGAATGTCATTAGAAATGGTATGAAGGATTAAGGTTCAACCTCTTTTTATTTAAAATGATCATTATTAAGCTCTGTAAAACGTTTACTCATGGTTAAATTTTTGTGTGAAGTAATGAAGATGTCTGTATGGTTAGGGTTTCGAGGTGGGTATATAACAAGCATTCACGGTATACCAGTGAGAAACCGCAACCAACAATAATAGAGGTAAATTTTCAAGAGCCATGGTTGTATTGTATCAAATAGAATGACAAGAGTCTCCATTGATAAAGCAATGAAGACAATAGGAGGCATTGTATATCAAGGAAAATATTGAGCAAAAGGGTCACATCTTGTATATGGAGATCTTCAGCGATTCGACAATTTTATGCGAAGGAGATCAACGATATCAAAAGCCAGAATAAATTCATGGCACAACATTATTTTTTATAAGGGCTTAAACATAAAATACATGGAATATCAGAGAAAAGTGCAATCAATGAAAGCGGTGTTTCCATACCTTTCAAATCTTCACTGGCATGCCACTACATAGAGAACGGTGGCAAGAAAGTGAAATGGAGGCGCAATTGTTCCAGATCACATTCGCAAACCCTATCTTCACATTCACATACCCTCTACAACAAAAAAACACAAAACAATCGCAAACCCTCGGAGCTTCTTCACATTCGCAAACCCCCAAATCAAAATGGGAAGACGGCGGACCCGAATGAAAGATAAAATGGGGTTAAAAAAACAAAATGGGAAGATGGTGGACCCGACGGAAAGATAAAATGGAGTTAAATCCCTCAAAAACTTGATTTTGATTTTTAATTCCACCTATTTGGTGGGAAAATGGTACTGCCCATTTTTGGGTCAAAATCGGGTTTCATCGCCAAAACCGAAATTTAATTTTTGGAAACCAAACGGTGGATTTCAGCAAAAAGTGGAAGTGACACACCCAATTCTGGTGCAATTCCACCAAAAAAATGGGGCCTTATGGCCCTGAGTAGTGTCAATATGTTTCTCCACTACTTATGATATTGGGTTTCTTTCTATACATGCAGTTATGAAGTCTGGGGAACCAAATGTCTTATTTCTTGGATTTGTGTATGCTAATAACTTATACAGAGCTTGCAATTAGCGCTCCATTAGAATATATTGACACACGCTATTGAATTAATTGCCCGAAGTTTTTCCAAGAAGTTTGTATTTGACCATTTGTTAAATCATTTTCGGTATTTGTTAAACCAACTTGATTGCAGAGTTTTAATTGAATTTCAAACTTATTTGTAACGTAAGTTCCATTCTAGGATGTCGAGTGCTTTGCACACCGTGTTGTACAGCAATAGTTATTCAAGAAATTGGACTTAGAAGAGAAATGTTTGTGCTCCTCTAAAATCGGCTTAGCCGTCCAAGGATTCTGTTCATTGCACCTGCTTAAAAATAATTAATATTAGCAATAGCACCTTGGTGTGCAATGGGAACATCGAATAAGTGTGGATGGTCAATTCAATGGAAGTAAATTATTTTGTAGAATTATGTAAACCTATCTCTATAAGTCTTTAATGTAATAAGAACCACAAACAATTATATTGTAAAGGAAAAATCACCATAGTTGTTGCAACAACGAATATAATTATGGCATCAACTTATTGAACATTGAAGAATAGATGTTCACATAAATTTCATATCTGTAAATGTGGGGCCATACAATTAAGAACCCAGAAAGCAATCACTGCAAACCCTTTCAAACTTGAGCAAGATTAGCTGGAACTGTAAACGAAATATGTGTTCTCCATCCGCTTCCAAACAGTGCATGTGAAATAGCATTTGATGTAAAATGAGAAAAACTCATTCAATGAAAATAAAATTACAAGTGGGAAGAAACAACAAGGTGTTTGTTGGATTAAGACACTTTCAAACGTGTATTGTGTATTAATGAACATAACATGGGTAAGAATGTGGATCTTTAAATTGAAAACAGGAAAAGAAAAAAAAATTATCTCCATCTAGGTTATGAAGCCTTCTAGCAACAATCTCATTTAGTAATCTTATTGTACAATCATCGAGAAGTGGAAGACCAATACCCTTGTAAAATTAAGCCCACACACCATATTGGTGTCCCACTTGATGGTCACAGTGTAAGATAACCTCACATTTCCAAATACTTTAAAGTATCAATCAAGCTGCCATGTTTTAGCATACATTCCCTAAAACCTTGGCAAGACTCAAACATAGAAGTCTTAAACTATTATCTTTCTATTTTTTTATTAGTTAAAACTATGAAGATATCATTGCATTATATTACATAGCATATGACTTAAAATTGACCAGTTCTCCACATTTTCTTGCAGACGTAATGTCCTTGCTTTAAGTCCAATGGTACCTCAAAGTACCCACAAGAATATTGTTCACCTAAAACCACACAATATCAATAAAAATTTGAGAATACATAAATTAATAGTGTTGATTTATTAGTAGTGGTGGTAATAATCTCCTTAAACCTATCATCCTAAGCATAGCTCTACAATGTCAACTCAACTCCATCAAAATCCCAAATTTTTTACATATAATTTTTCATACATCTTTGTGCCTTTCTGCAATGTACATAGAGTATAACTCAATTCCATTTTTCCCAATGTCCTTCTTACAAAAGCATTTACAAGAATACTAAACTAACAACATGCCTCATGTTATATGGAAAATTGGTGAACAACATTGGTGAGTAAGGAGTCATTGTAGTTCAATTCCCTTTATCTAAGTCCTTCATGGCAAGTAGGAGATAATTTTCCATAGCAAGTCAAATTGTGATATTGCTATCAAGATTCAACTTTGCGGTTTTTTTAGTCAAACTCATTCACCCATGTTTCATGAGTAGTGATTCACAAGAACCCATCTCTCATGAGAATGAATGGAACACTTAACACTCATTGCATCTAGGTGATGCTCATAGAGATGAAGCACTAGGACTTCTCGAGAGGTCACCCATTCCAGTACTACTCCAACTCGAGCACGCTTAACTACAAAGTTTCCTCCATGATTAAGCCCACTCTTCTTGAAACCCCATTTGAAAAACCTTTAGCAAGTGTTGTGTCTTATGAACCATTCATTATAAATTCTCTTAAGCTCATCAATTGATAAGTAGTATATATTTTCCACAGCAAGTTAAATTGTGATATTTTTATTAGGATTCAATTGTGTAGTTTTTTGAGTTAAACTCATTGACCCATGTTTTATGAGTAGTGGTTCACAAGAACCCATCTCATGAGAATGAATGGAACACTTAACACTCATTGTATCTAGGTGATTCTCATAGAGGTGAAGCGCTTGGACTTCTTGAGAGGTCACCCATCCTAGTGCTACTCCAGCTCGAGCACGTTTAACTATGAAGTTTCTTCCATGGTGCCATGCTTGCACCCCCATTTGTAAAATCTTTGGCAAGTGTTGTACCTTATGAACCATTCATTAGAAATCCCCTTAATCTCATCAATTGATAAGTAGGAAATATTTTCTAAAGCAAGTCAAATTATGTTATTGCTAGTAGGATTCAACTATGTAGTTTTTTTAGTCAAACTTGTTGACCAATGTTTCATGAGTAGTGGTTCACAATAACCCATCCCTCATGAAAATGAATGGAACACTTAACACTCATTGTATCTAGGTGATGTTCACAAAGGTGAAGCACTAAGACTTCCCAAGAGGTCACCCATCCAAGTACTACTCCATCTCGAGCGTACTTCACTACGAAGTTTCCTCCATGGTTAAGCCCACGCTGCTTGCAACCCCATTTGAAAAATATTTAGTAAGATTTGTGCCTTGTGAACCATCCATTAGAAATCCCCCTAATCTATTCAATTGATAAGTAGGGGATATTTTCCACAACAAGTCAAATTGTGATATTGCTACCAGGATTCAACTGTGTAGTTTTTTGAGTCAAGCTCATTGACCCATGTTTCATGAGTAGTAGTTCACAAGAACCCATCTCTCATGAGAATGAATGGAAAAATTAACACTCATTATAGCTAAAGTATCACACTTTTAGGAATCTTGTATCTCAGGTTCAAAGTATCCATCAAAAAAACATTAAAATGTTTGAAAATAATACCCAAATTCAATATAGTGGTAAAGTATAGATAGAGCATAGTCTCATAGCTCCATCAAATTGACAATCAATGGTAATAAATTCCTGATAATATTAAATTACAATTGAAATGTTAATGGTAATCCAATTCCCTGTAAACATAATAATCATATAGATGTTTTTTGCACAAAAGCTAAAGTATTTTATTAATGTATATGATATCAGTTCGCATCCCATACCTTCAATGTCATCCCATTAAGAATCACCTAAAGCTATTACTCAAATAGTTAGATTTGTAGGTAGGTACTACACCATTAGTATACCATTAGGTTTGTAGAGCATCTTTTTCATCAAAACTCACCAAGTAAGCTTAGCAAAGCTTGTTCTGTTACAACAAGCTTAACTAACCAAGAGGGGGGAAACTTGACAAGATTTAAATTCAAACCATCATATCAGAGTTAGAAATCATTTCCATTATAACATGTCGATACCACTCCAAGAGAAAATACAAATTCAATCGATAAACTTACTAACCTCATCACAATTTGAGTAGCTTGGTACATAAATGTGAAATTTCTATCCTAATACTTTTTCCTTGAAATCTTACAATTTTAAGAAAAGAATCACTTGCCAATATTTAATCATAATGCTCCATATATATTGTGGTCACAGTACAATAGTACAAAAAACCAAATTTAATCACACTGAATCAAAAATTTCAACAAACACAAGTCTATACCCAAAGGTTAACGTGCTCAGATCAAGCCACAATATTCGTTGACACCAAAAGCAATGGCTTTACTCCTGCCTATAGTATTTGCCTATAAGTTTGTAAAGCCTTTTCCGCACATCTATTGGGTGCATATTGCAATCATTGCAGTCCATGAGATGAAATTTTTTGGGGGCTATTCTGTCAAATAATTCACTCAGCTTCTACATGCTTCGGCTTCCATGTTTTGCATATACCTATTCAATCAAAGCACTTCCAACTTTGTGGTATTCACCATAGTGGTATTATGTCAAAAAATTCACATGGCTTCTACATGCTTCCATGCTCTGCATATCCTCCAATAATGGCATTCCTTGAAACCACTTTGATGTCCTTGAATTGTGGAATGTCACTGACTCCCAGAAATATGGAAGGGAAACTAGCAAATTGGAGAAGATTTCAACTAGATGCATCGTAATCAGAAGTTGATTGATGTTGATTTGTCAATTTTGGCTACCAGATGAAAGTCATGTCCCAAGGATAAGGGCTTCACTTAGTGAACCTGAATCATAGAATGTACGGGTGTGTGCACCAAGTTGTGGACCAAAAAGGGGGGTATAAGTGGACACAGCTTTTATGAAATTGGATAAACCTGAACTTGGAACAGGAGTTTGAGGGTCATGCACTCAAAATAATAAGATGTGTAAAAAATAAAAATTGTAGTACTCTGAATCTAGTTTCTAGAACACTAATTTTTTTTAAAAATCAATAATATTAAGAGGGTCAAACCTCGTGCGCATGAAAACATGTTCCTGATTTTTTTGGAAAAACATAACATAGTTATTTCCGTGCGCGGTACAAAAGGTATAGTTATATTCAATATGTTTTAAATCCATTTGGTAGGATGATAGGTAAGAGCGATCTATAAGTTGTGTATTTTTTTGTAATTTTCTGATGAGTATTTTTTTTTCTGTGATTTTTTGAAGTGATCGCATCCCGAAAATTTGGTACCTATTCGTGCGCGCTGGGCATAACTTGCATCAAAATAATTGAAAATGAAAAAAAAATATTAAGTGTATAGAATCAAGTGTAGAATAATAGTATTTAATTTATTTGTGATTTTATTAAGTATATCAAAAGTTATTAAAAAATGGTAGACATATGTCTCTGAGGACAATCAAGACACTGGTAAAGAAAATTAAAGTTTACTATGCTAATGTTGTCCAAAAATAGAAAAATTTATATGGTTAGAAAGCTAAGAAGACGTAAGAGATTATGGTGAAAATTATAAAGCTACCCAGTTGACAATTTGTAAACCTGATGAAGATAAAGTCGAGAATTCATCTTACAAAATGAAAAAATGTCTAAAAGAACAAAAATCGAGGGAAAATGAGCCTCCAAGCCTTTGGGTCATTTTTAAAGCCTCTTCCCGAGCCATAACCCGATCAAGTTCTAAAAATAAAAAATTACTTCAAAACCCAATCGAGTTTTGAAGAAGTAAAAACTATTCATTTTATTCTCCATAACCCGAGCGGGTTATGAATAAACTAAAATAGGCTTTTCTTCCAGAAGCCATAACTTCCACATACAGAGTCCGATTGACTCTGTTCAAAAAGTGTAGCAAAGGTCTTGAGACGATATAACACATTATTAACCTAAAATCATCTTTAGTCATCAAAAAAAAATTCCATCCATTTGAATCAAGTAAGGTATAAAATAGGTATTCATTATTGCCCATACATGCAACGTGTAGGAAAATGAGCACGCTCTCTCTCTCTCTCTCTCTCTCTCTCTCTTAGAGAGAGAGAGAGATCATGAGGAGCCAAAGTATGACCTTAAGTGGAAATGAGAGAGAGAGAGAGAGAGACTATGCCCTTAAGTGGAAATGAAAAATCAGCAAATCAGGGTTAGTCAACTTGATGTGAAAATTTCAATTAGCCATATGAGAATGTATACAATTATTTACACAACCAGTTCAAGGTTATAAGAGAAGATTTACTTGAAGCTTATAGGGAGTGTGTGAAGAAAATTAGAGGGAGTTACAAGAAAAAAATGGGAGTTTGTTGAGAAGAAAGGATCGTCCGATTTCTAGGTTTATAACTTTGTTGAATATGTGGGGATGAGAGAAGGTAAAGATGGTGTAGAATTTGGTCTTTCATTCAATACTCTATTTATAGAGTAGTTAGTTTATCTGGAAGCCAAAAAATCTCAGCTTGAATGTAATTTTGATTGGAAACAAGTTTGCAAATGTGATTATGTTGATGATAGTTAGGAGGCGGCCATTAATCTTGGGCTCACCCAAAAATTGGCCATTATTCAGGGCCCTCCTGGCACTGGAAAACCATTTACCGGGTTGAAAATTGTAAAGACTTTGCTTCATAATATTTCAAATTCCTTTGATCCCATTCTCATAGTGTGCTTTACTAACAGAGCTCTGGATAAATTTTTGGAGGGAATATATAAATACGAGAAAAGTATAGCAAGGTTAGGATCTAGAACTCAAAGCTCAATTCTTAGCAAATGTACTCTTGACCAGGGACAAGAGAGAAATATCATATTGTTTTCTTTGGTAAGAAACATTGAATTCCTAATTTGAATTTAAAAACATCAGAAAATATAGGATTTCTTAACATTCCAAATAGAACTTGTGTTGCCCTTTTTAGGGCTAGAATTGGTCTGTATATCTTTGGAAATGCCAAGCTCATCTCAAACAATTCTCTAGTGTGGAGTGATATCATAAATCATTTTATAGATAATAGTAATGTTGGTAATGGAATACCACTATACTGTCCTAAACATCGAGATGATGTTGGACATGTTGTTACCAAATCTCATGATTTAAGATGGTATGGCGATGGAAGTATGAGCTTTTGTACCAGGAAATGCAAAGAAAAATTAATTTGTTGTCATCTTTGTCTCAAGAAATGTTGTCATGGAGGACATGTGAGAATTGGATTTGCAAGGCCCGATGTATGAAGAAGTTTGAATTTTGTGGACATGTCTGCAGGAAGGTCTGTCATGCAACTTCCTATGACCCCTTTCGACACATTGGAACAATCAAGTGTGTTTGAAGGGGTCGTAGGATCCCTTAGGACACACTTGAGTGTTCTAATGTGTCAAAAGGGATCATGGGGACTTCCTAGGGGTCCTAGTACACCTTATCATGCATTAGGACCCGTAGAAGTCCCCATGACCCCTTTCGACACATTTCAACACTCAAGTGTGTCCCAAGAGATTGTAGGACCCCTTAGGACACACTTGAGTGTTCTAATGTGTCGAAAGGGGTCATGGGGACTTCCTAGTGGTCCTATTATGTTTTATCACACGTTGGGACCCCTAGGAAGTCCCCGTGACCCCTTTCGACACATTAGAACAATCAAGTGTGTCCCAAGGGGTCCTACGACCTCTTCGTACACACTTCAGTGTTTCAATGTGTCAAAAGGGGTCATGGGGACTTCCTAGGGGTCCTAACACGTGATATGGTGTACCTTCCAATCTTTTATTAATGTCTTGTTCTATTTTACTCACTTGAAACACCTATGTACTAGGAGGGTATTAAATTGTAATAACTATGTACAAAAGGGTGGAAGATTGCAGAAAAAATCATGGATGGCCATTGAAAGAAGTAAAGGAAACCAATCAGCTATTGAGAGAGAGAGAGAGAGAGAGAGAAACTATTCATTTTCTTCTCCATAACCTGAGCGGGTTATGAAGAAACTAAAATAGGCTTTTCTTTCGGAAGCCATAACTTCCACATACGGAGTCCGATTGACTCCGTTCAAATAGTGTAGGAAATTTCTTGAGACAATCTAACAAATTATTAACCTAAAATCATCTTTAGTCATCAATTTTTTTTCCATCTATTTGAATAAATTAAGGTATAAAATAGGTACTCGTTATTGCTCATACATGCAACATATAGGAACATGAGTATGCTCTGAGAGAGAGAGAGAGAGAGAGCATACTCATTTTCATATACATTGCATGTACGGGCAATAATGAGTACCTATTTTATACCTTACTTTATTGAAATAGATGGAAAAAACAATGTTGATGATTAAATATTATTTTAGGTTAGTCATGTGTTAGATCGTCTCAAGATCTTTCCTACGCTTTTTGAACGGAGTCAATCGGACTCCGTATGTCGAATTTATGGCTTCCAGAAGAAAATCATGTTTTAGTTTCTTCATAACCCGCTCAGGTTATGAAGAATAAAATGCATATTTTTTACTTCTTCAAAACCTGATCGGGTTTTGAAGTACTTTTTTCTTTTTAAAACCTGATCGGGTTTTGATGTACTTTTTCTTTTCAAAACCCGATCGGGTTATGGCTTGGTTACCAAGCCTAGAACAATTCTGAATTTTCAATAACCCGATTGGGTTATATGAAATTTGAATTTGTTTTAAAGATGTGTCCACTTTTTTTCTCCACAACTTGGTGCACACACCCGTACATTTTTTTAATACTAAAGAATCCCCCTATTTTCAAAAAAGTATTACACAAAACTCCCTTTTTATCACCCCCCTTCAATACCCCCCACACCTATTTTCCTATATAAACCCCCACCCCAAAAAAAACCCTCCCCCCTATTTAGGCAATATATTGCCCCTTTTTTTCCCATTTAAAACCCTCCAATATGAACTCATGTGATAGTGTATTGCCCCTTCAGTGAAGACCCTATGGTCCCGAGTATGAATCCACGTGGGATTCTCAAACATCCTCTACATTCTCATTTGTTGACAAACACATTCATGATGGGAAAAAGTATGAGAAAACGCCCAATAAAAACTAATATAATATGAACACATGGGATAATTTGGATGGTCATCCTTCTCGTATCCAATATTATCTGGTGTTAGAATTAAAAATCAGCTTCTGAATTTCAAAGAACAAACGCCTTCGCCATAAATATAAAAAATCTTCAAATAAGAAAATGCATTCAAATAGTATTTTTAAAACTCAAGTTGTCTCGAACGACTGATCAAGGGGAGTAGGAACGAATCTAAGTTGAACAGTCTCTGTCATCTTATTTTGGGGGTTTAAATTAAACATTCAATTTTGCCATTCTCTATTATAATTGTATCTACAACTTGCTATAATATTCTTGGAGATTCTAGTAAGCTTTATCGGATTAGGGATTACTAAAAGTTTATTATTGAATATTATATGTCAGTCATTTAATATGTTTCTAAGACTTGTATTTTAGAATATTATAGAGATATGCCAGCCTATTCTGGAGTTCCCAAATACTTCTATATGAGAGGCATATAAAACTCATTTTTTATAAGCAGTCTAATACAAAGTATTTGGTGCAGTAGCATGATTGTTCATTTTTTGGGTTATCTTTTGCAACCAACAATTCGTATCGGAGCCTAATTGAATAATATTGAGAAGGAGATCGTTTGGAGATCCTTTCACCATTTGTGACAAACATTAGGAGGAATCTAATCAATCAAGGGATAGCTAAGGCCTTGTTTGGTTGCACAAATTAGAAAATGATGGATTTAATCTAATGCTGGATTTGGTAAATTCATGAAGTTTCCAATCCGATTTTTCATTTTTGGAATATAGTTGGAACCGTTTGGTTGACCCAGAAGATGAATGAGAAGATGTATTTTCTGCGTTTGGTTCCACAAATTTGGAAATGGAATTGGAATTTGAGTAAGGTTTTTTTATTAATATTTTTGAATCTAATACTTTTTTGTTTTTTTCATTTTTTTGAATAAGGTTAATTGTTAATTTTTTTTAAAAAAAATCATATAGAAAATCATAAATAAGTTAAAAACACAAATAATTTTTTTAATTTATTACATTTTTTTATTTTTTTCAATAAAGTTAATTTTTAAATTTTTTATAAATTTTTTTTTTAATACAAAATTGTAAACAAATTAAAAATAGCAAAATAGTCATGACATTACTAGAATTTATCCAATGTATCTATATGAAATCCTAAAAAATTTTGTCTCCAAAGTTTGTTCCCTCTCTTATAATCACATTTATGCATATGGTCCCAACAAACTAGTGTGATTATCACACAAAGAAGGCATCCTAGAAAGAAGATTTCTCCTTTCACCATTGAAGCAATCTCGGCGACACTAGCTACCTCTCAATCCTTGCACAAGGTGCACTCATTTTCTACATTAGGTATAGATGTGGATGGGGTAGATGTAGATGGGGTATCATCGACCCACCGAAAGTATGGACATTCATTATTTCCCTGCAATACCAAATCTACATTAGTTCTTTCTAAAATGATTAGTTCTTACATTGTTTCTAAACATAAAATATATTTCCATTAACACCATTTTTCCTATTTGGGCAACACCAAAATTGATGCCCAGGGTTACTCGTTGTGTGTGAGGTCTTCAACATGCAAGGGCCAACACCACATTGACACATAGGTACATTCACCAAAGCCATCAACGCTATATCAACAAAGATTGCACTGTCATGCAACATATCATTTTTTTTTGTTGATTATTTTGTTCATTCATACTTATAATTGCAAGAAAAATAAACATACTAATGGAGATAGCATCTCATATCAGATAGCAGCATCCATATAGAAACACGATTATTGTCGATCACAGTACAAAACAAAAATGCTTCATATTTGGTGATATTATGAATCTGAACAAAATGAAAATGCAAAGTGCAATTTGAACAAAATTCCAAAATGAAGAAGTGCAATTCCTTCTATAATCCATAAATTAGAATGTAACATCCACAGCGAGACATAGAAGATGGGGAAGAAAAAAATCCTAGAACAGAATGATGGTGTGAAAACACACCATTAATTAAAAAAAACACGAGAAAACTAAGCCCTTTCTCTGTGCATTCGGTGAGAAAGCTTCCCATATCTTGCTATTCTTAACCTCTTTATATTTAAATAGAATACACAAAGGACTATCATTAGAAACATGGATTGTAGGTTGTATAATTGAAATCATGAACAACATACAATCGTCAAGCATGAGACATTAATATCAGTATATGTGCAGTCTCATAACTGTCCATTTTGAATTCTTCATGAACACATGTATATATGATGCCAAGAAAAAAAGTGGGTGTTGGAGCAATGTACAAAATATGTACAAGCTGGAGTAGTAATTTCATAAACTACTCCAGCTTGTAGTTTTTGTAAATTGCTACAAAAATTTAAACATCTTTATATGAAATACACAAAAATTGTACAAGCTGGAGTAGTAATTTCAAAAACTATATCTGCTATATATATGAAAATAAAATTCTAAAATACCTATCTTTCTAATCATCAATGGTGATTTGGGCATAGCAGCCATATGTGAACTATCAGAATAGTTCTGAAGAATTAGAAATGTAAAATTCTGATACTTTATAACACATGATTTGAGTATTAGCATTAGAACAAAGTAATTTATCAGTATAATTAATCTTCATCACATGGTACTCCTTGGTGTATTTCATTTAAATTTTCTAATCCAACAGGGCTAACAAATTCAAAAGGTATAAACATATAACATGGAACATAATAATGTCAAACAAGAACAATATACAATTGAACAATTTAAAATCATTTGGCATGTGTGTGTTAGAATGAATTTAGAATAACTGAGAGGGGAGGGGTGAATCAGTCAAGCTCTGATGTTAACTTACTAGATAGCCTGCATTGTCATTTCAACCTTCTGATCTACTTGGAAATCTGTCAAGCAATCACATATGCAACACTCTGCCTCTGCCTTTTTGCCTTCTCTGCTAGATCATGCTAAACAGTAAATCAACTATGCAAACCTCTTGCATACACATCCATTCATCCACACACAATGAATAACCCCTTGAGGTTATCATATACCTCTCTGTCTAGGTCAGATAAATCTTTTGTTGCTTAAACAATATCGTAGATCTTAGGTTAGGTCAGATCCAACGAATCATCCCATCTTTGCATTACATTTACTTCTCCAAAGTAGTCTCTAATTAAATCTTGAAACCATGCATTAATTATGGTTATCCATACATTAAATGGCGTGGATCAATCTTTAATTAACATTACATATCCCAATAAAATCAACTAAGTCAGCCAGAGATCTCAAATCTCATCATTAGTCCAATTACTATAAGTCGGCCAACATCACTGTTTCCACTCGGCAATTTCAATGGTGCTCGGCATTGAGCAACTTTTTGCTCATCACAAGCAACTTTACTCAGCACAAGCAACTTTTCTCTTCATAAGCAACTTTGCTCGGCACAAGCCAAACTTGCTCAGCACAGAACAGCCAGAAAAACTGTCTTTGAAAGATAAACAACAAATTACTTTACCAGAGTGCCAACTGATCAAGTACCCTTTGAATTGCCTTAACTCAACCATTCACTTGGTCTTCTTGTTAAATCTTCATCATCAACAATAGATATGGTACTCAAACAGATAACAATAGTCTCACCAGTAAAGGTTTGACATCAATGACAAAATAACAAATGCTTGCAATGTCACTTTCCAACAATCTCCCTCTTTGGCATTGATGGCAACACAAAATATTAAAACAATTATTTAACAAGCATAGTTACCAACCAATCCAAAAATTCACCTGTGTTCCTTGATATGAATGAATCTTTATTAATGTCTTTAGCTTCATTCTGATTCTTATCTGTAAAACATTTCTCCCTCTGTGTCTGTAATCACACTGTAATCATCTGTGTCTAATCATCTATAGAC
>MU224220.1:109976-126035 GCA_018584345.1 Thuja plicata
TGTTAGAATTAATCTTTCCTTGGTTGAAAATATGTAATTAAAAGGATAAACCAAGGTATCCTTATTTGTATTTGTCCTCTAGTCCATGTGGGAGGACATGTCACTATTTTGTAATTCCTTTAATAAGGAAAATAGATATTCCTCCTTAAGAGGAATCACACATTTGTCACACACACAATATGAATGTGGCATCCATAGGAGAAGGGAGTTACATGCAAACTCCTCCACTCATCTCTACTTAAGAGATGTCTCTCACACACTTGCTTCAATAATCTTCTCCTCTCTCTCTCAATCTCTCATTGCTCTCATTATTTTATTGAGCTTATTGCTCTCATCCTTTAGGCTTTTTGCCATATTCTTATTCACAAAGGGGTTTTTCTTTTCTTTTCCCCTTACCAAAATCTCTTTTCTCTTTGTTGGATTTTTGAAGTTTCTCGTATGCTTTGTGGTTGATATTGAAATCCTTCTCTCCTTTGGTTTATGGTAAAACCTTCTTGCATTTCATTTCCTTGGATTACTTCATGTTTATGTTTTCATTATTTTCATACTTCTTACACATACACACTTTCTAAAACATTATCTAAATTAGATTTATCTAGTTTGAAAATTTGAGGCATACTGAGGCCCTCATGTAGTTTTTTTATAGTTTCACAGATAACATACAACGAACCAGAAATTCTTGCCTTCCTCCTCTTTCCCCTCCTTGAAGATGGTGTTGAAGGAGTTTGCCTACCACTTGTACTAGATTGATTGGAATGATAAAAATAATCATCCAAATCAGTTGTAGTCTCAAGAGGTGTATTGATGGGGATATCCTCATCATAATCTAGATGGACGCCCTCATCCATATGGTGCCCTTCTTTTGTCTCTTGATCTATTTTAGATGTGGTACCTTTAGCTATGTCATTACCCACAATAAAGGCTAAGTCATTGTAGTATTGGAAGGGTTGTCTCTTATACACTTTGGCATTTTTGAATTCTTTTCTCTACATGTTGGCATAATGAATGAATTAGATGTTTGTCTTCCATTAATAACTTAATAAGAAGGAAATATTACTTATATCAACATATTCAAAAGAGAATGTTACCTTCAAAAGCTCATCCCAAACATTGTCATCAACATCCATACATTGAGTACTCTCATTCCATGCAAAACTACTCATATTCCCCAATTCTCTCATAACTCTAAAACCTTGCTTCCATGTTTTCAGCTTGTTCTTGAAATTTTCCTTTGACAATTTGAGGTTCATCTCCCCATTGAACCTCCTCTCAATGGAGGTCCTCACTTCTTTTTTGAAGCCCCCTTCACCTTTTCTTCCTAGATGAACTTTCTCATGGAGAAAGTCTAGAAACTTTCATTCTATTTCTCTTCTCCACATAACCTTATTCGAAGAAGAATATACCTGTCTCACTTGAACCTCATCATCCATTCTCATCATCAATTGTTTGAACAACATCACCTACACCAGTTGTTATCAGCAAATATCAGTTGTATTAATATAAAAAATATATCACCCTTCTGAAATCTAATGATTTTCTTGTAAACTCCTTATATATTTGCCAGGCATTTTTCAGTCATCGAAGTCTTATGTAACCATGTAAGCTCTTAGTAAAATAAGAATGGATTTATACATTGGCAAAGGAGAGATTAATTACGAGAAATGTAGATGTCAAAACTCAATAAAACTTGAAAGTACCAATAACTCAATAAAACTCTATATAAAATAAATAAATCAAACATATGTCACATCAATTAAAATTCTACAAAAGCACACTAAGAAATATCATCAAAAAAATAAATGAAAATGTAAATGGAATACACCAAGGAGTATTATCGGAAAAATGGACTGCAGGCTTTATTTTTTTCAAAGAATTTTCTATGTGTACTATCAAAATACATGATTTGAGCGTCACCATTAGAATAGAATAATTAATCTTCATCAGTTGGTACTCCTTGGTGTATTCCATTTATATTTCCTAATGCAACGGGGCTAACAAATTCAAGAGGCATAAACAATAACCAACTAAGAATGAAGATACAAACAAAAGAACAATGAAACCATCATGTATATTGTTGTATCTGCATTCAAGTACATTTTAGAACAAGGAAAGGTCCCCTAAAACTACAACAACTTTGGACATCTATATTCTTCCCACATCCTACTTTCTATATCATCTCAAAACTTCCCCCAATCACACATATCACGCTAGCTCAACCCATATGTCTCAAGCATTGATACATTTATCCCATGAATATACACTAATACATTTGGGCCTCATTTTCGACCTTGATTTTTGACCAAAGGCCATTTTGGATTATGATGCTCACTTTTTTTTTTTATGTCCCGAAAAGGTTGAAATGTTGACTTCAGTTAAGTTTATTGTAGAAGTTTTGACCAAATCGGGATATAAACAAAAAAAAAATGAATGAGCTCACTTCATTTTGTTTTAGGCGGATCATGGGTAGGAGGAATGGTTTCAACATTGTTTGACGTCTGAATAATGGTATGTCTAAATACTACTATGTTTTGGAGATCATCCTTTAATCTATTTACTTTTTTTGTTAATTCGTATGCCTTTTCAATAGATCTATTTTCTTCATATCCTGCAATCAATACAATCAATCCTTAAGGGCACGGTTTGTAAATAAAATGTCTCGGCCCTCACCCCAATATGAGCATGGAGTAAGACCAGTATGTGGATCTATGTTTCCATTTTAACTTTCTATGGTTTGTTTTCAAACTCCCGAGTGTATAAGCGGTAACTCATTTGTGAATGCTTCACAAAGATGAACCATTATGACCCATGTGCAATTTTTTTAGAGTGGTTCATGAAATCTAGTCTGTATATCTATTAGGGTAGCCTATGTAGGATTTGAGAAATACAAATCCACAGAACCCAAAGAACACTTGCATGCAAATACATGTTACAAGGAAGAAGCAGAAAGGAGGAAAAAGAAGAAACTCATAAGTACTCCAAATCAGCAGAGAAAAAATGTATTCCAAGTTATGAAAAAAATAATTAAAAATTTCAACCTAAAAAGGTAAACAAAACCCTAAAGGATAAAAAATATAGGTTGCACATTAATAATTAATATAAATATTAATTATAATGCACCTAAGAGATAGCTTAAGAAACAAAGAGTAATAAACAACTTAACTAATTAAATCAACATGATTTAATCAATAAGCATAAAGTATGATTACTCTAACACCCCCCCTTAGGCTAAGCTCAGGGGGTAAGCTAACCTAGCATAGCTATGAAAGAAAGAAATGGGTCCCGACAACAAGGCTTGATCAAGTACCCAATATAAGGAAATCTCTGTAAATCAGAGAAAAAGGGACAAAACCCAGTGGGAAAAACTCCTCTCCAAAAAGAGGTAGAACAAACATGCTGAAAAAAAGATGAAGGAAGGAAGGCCTCAATAAGACCCCCCAAGGACAACTTTCATCACCCCAACAATAGAGCGCAACTGAAGATAGCACGGAGATGCAAATGGTTTAGTGAAGATGTCAGCAACCTATGTTGCAGTGGGAATGTACTCCAAAATGAGAACACCATCCTAAATCAGTTGGTGGATTAAATGCATATTAAGCTCAATGTGTTTAGTGTGTTGATGCTCCACCAAGTTGTAGGAAATGTGAATAGCAGTATGATTGTCACACCACAGAACAGTAGGACGATCAGGAGGAAAACCAAACTCAGTCATCAACAGCTGAAGCCATAAAATCTCCTCACTAGCGTGCACTGCAGCTCTGTACTCAGCCTCTGTAGATGAAATTGCGTGAGCATTCTTCTCCTTGCATGGCCATGTGATAAGACCAGAGCCAAGACAAAAAACAAAGCCAGAAGTAGACTTTCAATCATCAACATCACCAGCCCAATCTAATTCATTGAAGCCAACAATGTGAGGAGCCCCTGATGTGTAGTGAATGCCATACAAAGTGGTGCCCTAAATGTACCTCAAGATATGCTTGGTAGCTTGCCAATGACTCTCATGGAGCTCATGAGAAAATTGAGAGACAAGGCCAAAAACAAAGGAAATATTGGGATGAGTGTGTGTCAGGTACAACAAACTACCAACCAGTTGCTGATACAATGTAGGATCTACTCAAGGTGAAGTGCAAGAGGTAGACAGAGTAACACCTAACTGAAAAGGTGTGGGAGTAGGCTTGCAAGCAAGTAATTCAAAGCATTGAAGCATGTCAAGAGCATAATTATGCTGGTAAATGAAGATCCCAGTAGAGGACTGAACAATCTAAGGACCAAGAAAGTAGTGTAACGGACCAAGGTCAGTCATCTCAAACTTCTCCCTCAATGTACGCTGAACATCCTGAATCATAGAAGATGAGCTACCTGTGATGAGAAGATCATCAACATATAGCACAAGGATCAAAACCTCATCCTCAAGACATTGAATATACACTGTAGGATCAGAATGGCAGCGTGTGAATCCTGTGGAAAGCAAAAAAGAGTCCATCTTCTCATACCAAGCCTGAGGGGCCTGTTTGAGACCATACAAAGAACGTCAAATTCTACAAACCAAGTGTAACACCCCAAAATTGGCACCTAATAATTCCAATCAATTTTGGTGCATTCCTTCAATTTTCTCATCTTCAAAGTCCTATTGTACTAGGCAAATTCTTCTCCTTATTGACTTTATTTGACTGAGTTTCAAATGCAGAAAACCCAAATTTGCATAAATCTGACATTATATTTAATTCCTAAATTCTCAGAGTTTATTAGCTAAAAAACCCTATGATTAATTGATTTAATCCTAAAGTCTTAGATGCTTTTAATTAAATCAATTTCACCCCCTTTAGCTAATATACATAAAATGAATTGAAAGGTTATTTAATTATTGGGTGAATTATCCTCAAAAAAAGGAATTCCATGTGAAAGGACACTCATGTGGCAATAATTCACTCTTTTATTTAAATAATCTTTACATTTTTGTCTTAAAAGAGAATGAAGAGACAACTGTTTCTTTTCAAGAAAACTCTTCACTCTCTTTCCATGGTTTTCTATAAATTGGACCTCATTTTCTTCATTTGGGAGGATGATTTTGGGAGAGCATCAAATCTATAGTCAATTTGTATTTAATTTATTTCATGCTTTTAAGCTTAAATTTGCATAATTAGGCTAGTTTCAATTGGAATTGAAGATGTATTTCTTTCATTTATGATTCATTTATATGTCTAACATTTCAATTTGATTCTTGCAAGCTTTCTAGATTAATGGCAATTCCTCTTCTAGTTTAAATGCAATTTCCATTCTAGATTAAAAGCATTTGAATTATAGATTAGGAGCATTTGGTTTTCATGGATTAAATGCAATTTTCTTCCATAGCTTAGTTGTAATTCATTCTTAGATTAGTTGTAATTCACTTTCATAGATTAATTGCTTCTCAATTCATAGAGTAATCGCATCTCTTTTCGTAGAATAGTTGCAATCTCATTCATAGAGTAATGACAATTTCATATTTTCTCACATTCTAGAAATCCTCCATGCTAGCAATGGTCAGGTTGTTGGTTCTCGTTCTGAGGGTAAAATCAACATCCACAACTAATAAGGAGGCAGCAAGTCATGTCAATTGAATTTGCAGGATAGACAATTCATGTTTATCTTTGTAAATTGAGTAATTGAGTAAAGACTATGCTATGTGTGTGCATGATTTAGAGGTCACATTCAAGCACACACATTTTGGTGCCCACCGTGGGGCAGAAAAAATGATTTCTGGCCTCATTTTCAAACTTCTCGACTATGTTTTTTGAGCTTTGTCGTACGTCTGTACAGCACTGGTACAGAGTCTCGCGTGAAGTTTTGTGTCGAGCCACGTGAATTTTTGCTCCCAGTAGCACTCTCTCGTACGAGAAAATAGAAATCTCACGCGCGTCGAAGTACTTTCTCTCGCGCGTCGAAGCACTTTCTCGTGCGAACTTTGACAGACAGACATTTAAAATTTAGAATTTTTAATCTATTGTTTCTCTGTTCTGACATCTGTTTCTACTCTAATTTTTTTGTTTCTGGTTTTCTGCTGTAGCATAATAGTGGTTTGCAGGTTTGCTTACCAAAGATCAAAACTTTCTAACGGTTTACTTGCAGGACGATAGTCAAAGACATAATTAAAACGTCATGTTTGTTTACTATTTTTCATTCACATAGTCTAAATAGGGCTTTGTTAAAATTTCATAAGGATCCCGATAGAAAAGTAGGGTAATAGGATCTTCATTACATGGAAGTGATACCCATGGATGAAACTGAGACCCAGATGTTGCTAGCATGACGGATACTTGGGGAAGCAAACAAAGATAGCGAATCTTTAGCACTTCTACTTGTTAGGGGATTATGCTCTTCTCTCTTTGAGAGAATCAGAAACCCAAAGACTTGTGGACTTGGTGGAGTGAAACTATCTCAGTGATGAATATGCTTGATGTGTTTGGGTGAGGTGCCAAGGTAGAGAAGTATGCTCTTCTCTCATTGAGAGAATCAGAAAATCAAACCCTTGAATCCGAACCAAGTTGAGTCACCTTTAGAGGGCCTGCCGGAAGTTGAACCTCCAGGAACGACCCAAGTGAGTACACACCTTTTTCTAGTGATTCCACCTCACTCTAATAAAGTCTGCTTTGTTGTAGTCTAAAGACTCCAAAGCCATAGTAACTTCTTTCTCAGTGATTTTGACTATCATCATAAGAAAGCCTTGTTTGTCATACTAAGCGGCGCCGCTCCCAGCCTTGCTTGCAAGGGTGTATGACTTACAAGTGTTGGTGTGCCTGCGAGGCCCCAGCTCTATATCAGAGGCACCAGAGGTTATTATGAACGGAAGCCTATTAAACACTCTCTTAGTTAGATGCCTACCCGGTTCACCTCAGAAAGGAGACATAACCTGTGCGCAGGGAGAGGGAAGAATCTCTCCCCTAGATTCTCGACATAGGTATGCACCTGGATGTTTGAAGTGGCATATGATGTTGGCCCCTATTTAAGGGTAACCTTTGAACATATATACTTAGTCCTTGGAAACACCAAAAACACAGGCACTCTTTCGAGGGTGACACTACTGTGTGAGGTGCACACATACGCATAAGACAGCGGGGCACAGATTTTGTCTTCTCAACCAATTTTCTTTGTAGGGATAATTGAGAGTTTGTTTTAGAGTCTTAAACTATCTGTACTATCATCAAACAAAGACTCCCATGTTTCTACCAAGTTGCTTTGTCCTTGGTGGAATTGTTTACAATTACTGTTTGCATCACTACTTGATTGAAAATTCATGTTTTTAAATGAGTGCTTGTCACCTTGAAACGGAGATTACTGATTTGTATCATCTTAAAACTATCCTAAGCCTGGAAATCTTGTTAGAGAACAGTTCTCACTGTATTTCAAAATCTGGTTTTTATTTTGAAAACTGAGTTTGTTTATCTGCTTGATCTGTCTCTTGTCTGGGGTTTCATTTCTTGTTCCCTCATTGTCTGCAGACTGAAACTGGTTGTCTCAAGTTGTGAACCGGATAATTCTTACAAGCAAGCATATCAAGACAATCTTACAATGTCTAAAAGCAAAGACAAGATTCTTAGAGAAACTTTATGGAAACAACTTCGAACTTTGGAATCTGAACTCCAACAATTAAAGGGGGAAAAGGATAAATCTTGGTATGATAACCCCAACTTTGACCAAGAACAATGTGATGATGATCCCAATTTTGATTCAGACCAGTTTTATGATAATCCCAACTTTGATCTAGAAGAGGAAGCCATGACAACATCAGATAAGATCTCTTTCTATCTGTAAAAGAAGGATATTGCAAGTCAAGAAGCGTCTAATTATTCTTCAGAAAGAATCTTTACTCCTTTGGGACAGTCTTATGAATTAGCATTAGAAGAACTTCTTGAGAATGACCTCATCACGTTGCCTAAAATCACATTACTTGGATCCACATTCTTCAGTAACTACTATGCATATCATCGACACAATAAGCATGAAATTTCATCTTGCATGGAGTTGAAACATAAAATCCAAGATCTCATAGATGGCATAATCAAAATGGAAAATCCTAATGAATCACCTAGTGAAGATACTAATCTCAAGCATGATCAATATCAAGAACCTATGTCTAGAAATGGTTCCCATCTCACATCTACTTCTTCCACCATTTCTCCATCTCCTAAAGCTTCATCCTCTCTGTCAAAAATTGAACCTAATGATGACTATGTCTACCCTCAAGGACTACCTCTAAAAGAGATCCAAGCTAACCTGCATACGACTGCAAGTCCTTCTTAGGCTTCAAAGATAATAGAACCCAAGCTTCCATGTGCTTTAACACTTATCATTCCTATCCCAAATGACTTCCCATCAGCGTGTCAAGAATCCCATATGCAGATCAAAACTCCAACCTCATCCTTAGAAGTGGCTTCATGTCAAGAGAAGAATCCACAATATGAGGAAACAAATATTAGTTATGATCAAGATCAAGACATTATCCATCTTAATCCAATGGTTGACCAGTGTCGTATATCTCAAGAATCCCATGATAATTTTATCATCCCCTTTCATTGCTTCCAACAACATCCTTCATCTCCCAAGCAAGATCAAGATATCCTTTCTACCATCTATAATTAACCTATTGAAAATCAAGAGAAAGGTACCCTTTGTACTCCATCTAAAGGTCCTTGTCAAGATTAGATCATCCCTTCATTTCCTTGTCATGCTCTTCCATATCAAAAAAACATTGTTCCTCCAAATCCCTTGCAGAAAAATAAATCCCCTGAAGCTTCAGCTGCTCCTATCGAAATTGCTCATGTCAAAGCTACTCATGCTCCTATTGATATAAAGGTGAATTCAAAAAGGAAGAGCCTTGGCCATGCAGCTCACTCTAAAGATGTTGATATCCCCTCCACACTTTATATCCCTCCGTTTAAACACAAACATCAGTCTTCTCCATCCTCCAAATCTATCCTTGGTCCTTATATCCCAAAGTTGAGACCGTCAAACCTTCCATCTATATTGGGTTTGTATGTCCCCCCACCTACCATGCATATCAATACTAGATTGTCATCCACTTATCCTATCTCCTATCAAGATCGAAAAAGACATACATCTTTGAAGGCTCCCTATCAACCCCTCCATATGAACCAGTCATATCGGCCCTATTCATCCACAATTCCTAAGTCTTTTGGGAGAAATTTGGATGTGCAACGCAAAAATAAAAAATATAAGAATCCATTTACATACGAAGATCACTATGTCCAATCTAATCGACATGTGACTACAAAGGAAAAGGAAATATTCAAGAGACCACAAAGGTCCACTGAGAAAAGAACCAAATCAAAGAAAATATGGGTTCCTAAATCCATTATGAAATAATTGTGTTCTAAATGATCTGATGCAAGCATAAAATCAAATGCTATATGGATTCCCAAGTCTCTTCTCAAGGACTTGGATACAAAAAGAAAAGAAAAAGTTATGTGGATTCCCAAGTCTCTCTTAAAAGACTTGCACCAAAAGGAACAACCAGAGTTGGAATCCAAGCTTCCAAAGTCTTCCACTCCATCTCCATCTAAACATCTACCATCTTCTGAGTCCATCTTGGGTCCTCGTGTACCAAGATCTATATCCACTCATCCATGAACGTCTCAAACTATTCCATCCACTTTTCCTCCATTCATCCACTACCCTTCAAGGGGTGTGTCAATGTTGATCTTGTCACCTACTATCCTTCCATATTGGGTCCTTACATTTCTTCTTTTTCTCTCATCCAGTCCATTGCATAAAATCTTGGCCTCCACCTTCCTTATCCTCCATTTCATCACCTTATCAACATCTTTGAGCATACTTTCGCGGCTTTGGCCTATTATAGCATATCTTTCAGAGGAGCACTATCTAAAGAGCACGAAGCTTAAGTTCCTACATAAATAAAAAAATAAAAAAATAAAAATAATGAAAAATATAAAAATAAAAATAAAAAAATAAAAAAGTGCCTTGGTGAAAACCTGGTAAACTGGCGCCTTGGTAGAAAAATTAAAGAGAAATCAATTCGTCCTATGGTGAAAACCACTTCTTGTGGCGCCTTGGATAAGTAACACGATGAAAACCTGGCAAACAGGCGTAATGTGTAATTTGTCCTACTTTCACTCTTCACTTGGGGGCAAGTTCCTTCCATGTCATGTTCTCCCATCATATCTCACGTCCAACTAGCTCATGAATATCCATGTTCCTTTTGCTGATCTTGACAAGGTTAAGCCTATCCATGAGCATCATGTATCCTGAAATTCATGATCCCTTCCATCAGCCTATTCACTAGCTCTCATGCATGGCACCCTATTGTGATCTTTCTTATCCCAAGCTTATCCTTCCTATCTCTGAGCATTCATGCCATAATCTAAAATATGCGCTTATACCTCCATCACCCCTTATCCTAATTACACTTTCATAATTATATCCTATCTAAAATTGACCCCTTGGTCTTGATCAAAATTGAAAAATTGTTTCTCCAAAGTCTCTTGACATGTCCACTCTTTTGGACCACATGCTTTCATGACATCAGGTCATTATCCTATATGCTCTCCAGCACTACTCCATGAGCCTACGTTTGTTATATTCTTGTTTCCCTAGCTTGGATAATCTTGAGGAGACTGTCTTTGAGGGTTGCATTCACCCTCTTCGTCCATCATTGCCTATTCGTCTCATACATCAGCTTTATAATCCATCTGCAATATCCTACACCTTGCTAAACATTGGGGACAAACCATTGTGATCTTTCTTGAGATCGAGTAATCTTTAAAAATCTAAAAATTGCAAAATCTTTAAAAATCTAAAAATTGCAAAATCTTTAAAAATCTAAAAAGTTGTTAAATCTTTAAAATTCTAAAAATCGTAAAAGTCCTAAAAAAAAATTCCTGCTTTTCTGCTTTAGTTTGCTTTCCTGTTTTAGTGTACTCATGCTTTTGCTTTCCGTCATCTTCGAGATTTTGCTTGACTTCACATGGATTGAAACTGGCCACACTCGGGGGCATGTTCCTGGTCTAGGGGCATTATCTTATCTTTTTGCATCGGTCACCAGTGGTTCTCACTGTGTCTGCCTGTCGATGCTCCGTGGCATTTCATCTCTTCTTCAGACTCTCCTTTGCATCAGTCACCAGTGGATCTCACTTCTTCTTCCTCCTGATGCTTCGATCTCGTCATCGATCTTTATGCTTGAGAATCTCTCGCGATAGTCACCAGTGGTTCTCACTGAGTTTGCCTACTGTTGCTACTTCTAAGATTTCCCTCATTGTCTCGCTATCTGCTTGTTCGGCTTCGATCCATTCATTACTTGGGGGCATGGTTCCCCACTTTGATCACTCTTCAATTTACACTTGAGTTAGTAATTTTGTTGAAAGGACAACTCTCTACTAGCACAAACTGGTGTTTCTCAACACCTTAATCAAACAATGTTTTTCAACACTCTAGTCTTTGGACACATCTGTGTTTTTCAACACACTTCAGATATCTCGCGACGTAAACATCTCTCGATAGCAATCAAACACACTGCACTCACAAGCACAATGGTGTTTTTCAAACACCCTAAACATAGACACATTCGTAAGCCTTGAAACTTGCTGAGACATGATTGATTCTTTCTTTATATGATGTATGTTCTCATGAATTTCATTGATATCTTCTTTTTCTACTGCTTGTTGGTGTGGTTTCGATGATCCAGCAAGGTCAAATAAACAGGGTGTATGTGATAAGAGCTTCTACATTAAGGTGGAACAGCCTCACATCCCTCGATCTTGTTTATTTGTACGCCAAGGGGAGGTCGGAATTATCTCCTTGACTGTTATTGTTGTGTTTGTTTACTTGTGAACTTTTACTATATCAAGCTGGAAACAATGTTCGGGTCACCTTGCCTTTTGTGCCTTGGTGATTATGTTCGTTTCCTATATTTTATCCAATAAAAGTCATATTCATATTCTTATGGTCGTAGCGGCACCAGTAAAGATTGTATTGACTTCGATGATCCAAAAGCACCCAATGATAATAAATACGATGAGTCCAACAACCAAAGTCCTAAGATTGCATTTAGCTTAGGCTTGCATTCACATTTTAGGCTTGCATCGTGGTAGTTTTGGTTCTCTCTTCATTTGTCTTCTCATTCTTCAAAGGTCCTCATCTTTCATTATGGTTTCTTCTCGACTGCACGAGTGTCCCGTCCTCGTTCTCAATCTTCGTGCGTGTTCTTTTGGTTAGTACCTGTTGTATATTGCAAATATCCTGCATGAGATGATTAGTACCATTGCATTCATTGCATTACATTCATTTCCAAAAAGTGCATTTCCATACATTCATTTGCATACATACATTCATAAACATGTGCATCCATTATAAGCATAAATCAAATCCTACATAGCATTTATCCATCTAACATCTATCATAGCATTTTTCAATAAAACATGTGCATAAACATTTGCATATTCATCCATTTGCATACATTTCTAATCCATGCATCTAATCATATAGGAAATCATCTCATAAAACATACACATTTAAAGCAATATACACACATGTACAATGATGCCAAAAATCAAGCTCATATATATATCGATCGGTCCGAATGTACAAGGGTGCTACTCGAGCACAATATGTCAAATGGTGGTACAATATACATCACAATCTAACCACCTGGAGGAGGTGGAGGGGGTGGTATGCCCTACTACTGAGGAGGAGGACCCGCTGGAGGTGGTCCTGGTGGAACGACCCGTGCACCAGCATACTCTGTGAAAGGCAAAATCTGATCCGCTGCCTCAGCTACTACAATAGTATACGTAGCATAATAGTAAGAAGCCTGGGCAGCCTCGTATCTGGTCTCTAGCTGGGCTCGATCCAATGCCTCTCGTAACTCTCATATCTCCCGGTCTTGCTTAGATATCCATGTATCCCTGATGATCACCTGTGTGTGGAGGTCGTCACGCTCCCTCTGTGTCTGACGGGCTCTCTCCCTGACTCTCCGGAGAGCCTCCTGTAACTATGCTACCTGTCCACCTGCTGGAGGATCAGTTGCAATAGCATCAGCCATCACTGTATCATCCCCCTGCTCCGCAGTTCTTTCCTGGCTTCCACTCAACCCAGCACCTCCATCTGATCCCATCGGTCTAACAACAATATCAGTCTAAGATGTCTGTGGTCGTACAACTCGCTCCTGCTGCTGTAAAGGAGGCTGTTGTGGTTGTTGTACCTATGGAGGCACCTTCCACTATGGTGGTGGCTGCACTGCCTACTGTACCTATTGTACCTGTGGAGGCACCTGTTGTATTGGTGCAACAGGAGCTATGAATCTGGGGAACGGATGGGCTAACATGTGATCTTTGTATGCAGGTGTCATACCTGCATTCATCACCGCGGCCATATAATCCCATCTAGCTGGTGGTACTCGGGCATCTATCATGTTGTGCCCCCTGTCAAGTAATCTCTACCACCCCTTCTTTGTCTCATCGAAAAATTGGGCATAAGTACAATACTCCAGAGACACGTCCTGTAGCCTCCCAAACTGGCGTAATACGTGCGTGAGCAAGAAGTGCTCAATGACAGTAATGGTACGTCCTATCAGAGGATGTGAGCATAACATGTATGATAGCTCATGAAGAGCATCATCCCAAACCTCAGTGGCCGCCCAAGGTTGCCATATGACTGCAGCCATGTCATCAATCTGTGCCCTCCACTGCTCAGTCTTACCCAGTGTGGGCTGGGTCATCAGACCGGCGTATCTGTAAATGTACGGCTCTAATGGCTATTGTGTATCATGCAAAATCGGCCTATATATGGGAAGGTGCTCCCAGGCCCAGACCTGCAAAATGATGACTCCTGCCGCCATAGTATGAACACCCCGATACACGATCTCGTGCATCTCATGATACATCTGTGTGAGCATGCACTCGTCCCATCCAAAAGTGACTACAGGTATAGCCAGCATCTTTTGGAGCATAACGCCCCAGCTGCACTCTAAACTATGCTGACCATGATCAGGAACCAGATTACAGCTCAGAAACAGTGCAAGAACAACTGCCAAGGGATAATCTCTTCCATAAGTCTGTATCAACTCCTCCGAGGAGATGGCTAGGCCCATCACTAAATCATCCTGAAAAATGGCTCTCAAAGCCTGTGTACCATCTCTTGGCTGCGTGCAATACTCTACACGAGCTCCATGGAATGGCACTCTCAAAATCTGGTATACATCCTCTGGAGTCACTGTCATCTCTCCCTGTGGAAAATTAAAAGTGTTCATCTTTGAATGGAAACGCTCAACCAAGGCTCCAAGTAGTCCATGATTCGCCTAAATATCAGGTGCATCACGCAGATATGTCAATCCCAGCCCATCAATGTGGGCCCCGTCAGCATCTGATAGTCTCTGTAACAACTCACCCATGATGGGATGATGGGATCTGAAACTGATGTCTGGGAGGTCGACCTGCAAAGAAAGTGACAAAGTTGGATTAGTACCTCAATAATGATGATTTTTCAAAGCAAAAGACAAAAAATGTAGCTATGGACCTATTTTACACACAGTTTAAGATATGGCAACTGGTTGACTCTGTGAAGCAAGAAAATGACAATTTTTTACTTTTGGCCAGTTTCCCATGCGAGAAAACTCTTTTCTCACGCGAGGAAACTCTTGTCCTGCGCGAGCTTTCTGGCTCGCGCGAGGCGGGATGTGTTCTCGCGTGAGATTATAGAAATCTCGCACGGCGCACGCGCGCTCTTCGTGTGAGCGCTGGGGAGGGGCCCGCGTGCGGAACCCCCAACCCGTGCGAGAATTCAGATTCCTCGCGCGAAAGGCAATTAGGGCCGGCACGAGGAAACTGTTTCCTCACGCGAGATTGGGTGAGACAAAGTTTAAACAGCCCTAAAAACATGCTAATGCTAAAAATTGATAAAAAAATTTTAAAAATACAGGATCAAGTTATGAGTACTTGCAGGTGCATCATACTCCGTTGGTCGGTTGTGTCATCGGGAGCGCTCAAATCGATGTGTGTGCACGGGAATACTATCGATGTCAGCTGGAGCTCTCGCCATCGCTAAAGTCAAAAGTGAATAATGATTTGAAAATGACCCCTCCGGGCCTTATATAGACTTTGACCTAATTTTTCAATTGCTCTATTTTCCACGAAAGTCGCACCCTTGGCTAAATGGACCGTTCTGAATCTATTTTCATGATCAAAATCAAAATCTGACACTCCTAAGTAACTTGAAATTGCATTTTAAAATTTTGGGACCGACGTGATCAGACGCTTGTGCAGTCAATTTTCTGATGTTGCTTGCTTGCCAGGATTATCTCTTGTTATCATTTTCTCAGTTTCTACAATCTTTTCATCAAAGTCAACTCTAGTCAATTCTGGTCAACTATGGTCAAACCTAATCAACAGGACCTCTCGATCGCTTTAAATCGATTCTGCTCTCTCTCTTTGATCTATATTTCTCTGTGATTTCTCGCTCTCATCATTATGATGTGTCATCTTTCGATTTCGCTCCCGAGGGGGCAAGATGATTGCATCATTGAATCTTTTCGCATCATTCTTGAATCAGTCTGATCTGAATCAAATCCCCATCGCTAGGGGCATCTCATCACTTGGGGCATATTCATTTTTTCGTACCTTATGGTCAAAATTGGATATTCCATGATCTTGAATCTCTAGGGGCATCTTGATGTCTTGCATCTTGTCATCTATCTTTCTAGGTATCTGAGCTATCTAACTCGGATCCTCAAGGATCAAGCTTCGTTCTGGAGAAGATTCTTGAAATCTCATTGGGTATTGGGGCAATATAACCCTAATTCTTGAAAGTTACACTTTGTTCTGAAGATGACTCTCAAAAACTCTTTAGACCGTTATCTAGGCAATCTAACCTAGATCTCGGAGGGCTAACCTTCATATTGGGGCAATCTAACCCCGATTCCAATATTTTCTCAGATGATTCTGCTTCTTAATCTGATCGGTGTCTTGGCAACCTAACCTAGACTTCTGAAATCTTCATCTTCACTTCAGACTATTCTTTGAATCAATGTGCTGCTCGCACATCAATTCAAAGAGG
>MU224220.1:126635-139623 GCA_018584345.1 Thuja plicata
CTTAAATTTGCATAATTAGGCTAGTTTCAATTGGAATTGAAGATGTATTGCTTTCATTTATGATTCATTTATATGTCTAACATTTCAATTTGATTCTTGCAAGCTTTCTAGATTAATGGCAATTCCTCTTCTAGTTTAAATGCAATTTCCATTCTAGATTAAAATCATTTGAATTCTAGATTAGGAGCATTTGGTTTTCATGGATTAAATGCAATTTGCTTCCATAGCTTAGTTGTAATTCATTCTTAGATTAGTTTCAATTCACTTTCATAGATTAATTGCTTCTCAGTTCATAGAGTAATTGCATCTCTTTTCGTAGAATAGTTGCAATCTCATTCATAGAGTAATGACAATTTCATATTTTCTCACATTCGAGAAATCCTCCATGTTAGCAATGGTCAGTTGTTGGCTCTCGTTCTGAGGGTAAAATCGACATCCACAACTAATTAGGAGGCAGCAAGTCGTGTCAATTGAATTTGCAGGATAGACAATTCATGTTTATCTTTGTAAATTGAACAATTGAGTAAAGACTATGTTGTGTTTGTGCATGATTTAGAGGTCACATTCAAGCACACACACCAAGGAGTCTGAATCCTACACAAATCCTTGAGGCTGCTCCATGTAGATCTCCTCAGTAAGGTCACCATGCAAGAATGCACTCTTCACATCCATCTGAAAAATGGGCCATCGCTGAGAAGCTGAGGGATAAGACAAGGCGAATAGAGTTCATCTTGGCGACAGGGGGAAACTATCTCAGTGTAATCAATACCCTAAACCTGCGAGAAACCCTTTGCAATAAGACGTGCCTTGTACTTATTAATAGAACCATCAGCAGAAAACTTAGTACGACAGAACCACTTGCATCGTACTAAATTTCTTCCCTTACGAAGAGAACAAAGATCCCATGTATGATTCTTCATCAAAGAAGAATACTCCTCCTCCATAGCACTTTCCCACTCAGAATGTCTTGTCGCAGCTGAAAAATTTAGAGGATCATCACAAATGGCATGACTCAGGAGGCTATAACCCACAATATGAGACCAAGTACGATGGGAAGATGAAGGGTCACCTGCCATAGATCCTGCAGCCTCAATAGTAACACGATTCCATCTAGGCATCTGTGGAGGATCCTATGGTGGAGGCAAAGAGGGATCACCAAGATCATCATCATCCTAAAAATAATCTGGAAGAGATGAGGGAGTAGTGGTAAGTGAAGTAGACTCTGGAGACAAGGTATCTACTACAGGAAGGTGCTCATCAAACTGGACATCCCGTCAAAATAGGACCTCTCTGGAATCAGGATCAAACAACCAGTACACCTTGACATCCTCGCAGTAGCCAACAAAAATGAGGGGTCGGATCTTCCACTCCATTTCTCTCCTCTAATCATCAGGTATAAATGCCTATGCTTCACTATCAAAACCCCAGAATGATGATACATCAGACTTGACATGAGACCAAGCCTCCTCAGGAGTCATATGTCGAACTGCCTTGTGGGGCATCTGATTCTAAATATAGTTTGCACAATTAACTGCCTCTGTCCAAAAAGACGAATCCATGGACTTGGACTAAATCATACAATTTTCCATCTCCCGAAGTGTTTTTTTCTTTCTCTCTGCTACACCATTCTGCTGAGGGGTGTAGGGAACTGAAAACTGATATTGTAGACCATGTTTAGAGAAAAAATCTATGAAAGCTTGATTCACATACTCCCCCCATCGTCTGTGTGTATCCGTCGAATAGAAAGACCAAATTGCTTCTCCACAAATTTCTTAAAGATTTGAAATGAATCAAAGATATCAGACTTGTACTTAAGAAAGTACACCCATGTGCGTTGGGAGAAGTCATCAATAAAAGTAAGCACATATGTGGCACCAGAAAAAGGAGTGGGAAATGACATGAGGTCACTATGTAACAACTCCAATGGTGCCAAAGCACGAGTAGCTTGTCCCTTAGGAAAAGGATCCCTATGTTGTTTGCCAAGAACACAACCTTGACAAACACCATCAGTGCAAGAAATCTGTGGAAGCCCAAGAACAAGTGTCTGTGTTCTCATCTGCTAAAGATATTTGTAATTGACATGGCCTACGCTCATGCCAAAGCTTGCTCACTATATCTTCATGTTCTATAAGAGAGGAACTTGTACCATCAGAAGGCTCAAATCCATCAAATCTGTATAAGCGGGATGCAGAGTTAACACTCCCAGTAGCCACTATCAAATCAGAATCATGGAGGTCCCAAATAACCACATCATGTGGTGAGAAATCAACTGTCTTACCAGAGCCAGAGTGGTAAATATGATAGATGGACAAGAGGTTCGTCGAGAGATTAGGGACCACAAGAATATCTTGAAGAGAACCCCCAGCTAATGCAACAGAACCAGAACCCAAAATTGAAAGATGTGATGAGCTACCAACAGAAATCTTTGAAGTAGCACAAGGAGCAAGAGAGGTGACCAACTACTGAGTTTGATTCATGTGGTGAGAGGCACCTGAATCTAAAATCCAAGTGGACCCAAAAGTTGATGCTTGTGCAATAAGAGCATAACCTTTCCCTGCAGGGGAGGATGTGGACTGAGGAGAAGAAATATGATGCTCCTGCATGGCTTCCTCTAAAGCCTCTAAATGTTTCCAACACCTAGAAATGGGATGTCCATCCTTTCCACAAAAACTATAGGTTTCACCAGTTTTCTTCTTAGTCTTGGAGGAAGACTCAGTAGACTTCGAAGAAGATTTACCCTTTGAAGGGTGAGCTGGAGGTTTTGAATCAATTTTTTGTGCAGGTTTGGAGGTAGATTCGTTGCCTGCTCAATCTTTCTTTAGTTTTTCTTTCTATTTTGGTTTCTCCTGTGATGTATGAGCGACCAATGCTTTGCTCATAGAACCAGAAGTAGCATCCATCTATTAAATCTTTGCCTGCTCTTGTGTCAACCGATCACAGAAAGCCTCAAACGAAGGCATAGTGTGCCTAGCACCCAAAGCATCCATAGTGGAGTAGAAAGTGGAAGAGAAGATCTAAAACTATCCTCGCATCTTTGAGAGTATGAGAAAGATACACTCATCATCTGACTTGTTGTTCCCACATCCCTGTAAAACTGAACAGAGAGACTTGAACTTCATCAAGAAGTCATCAATGGTGGGAAAACTGTCAGAAGTCAAATATGTCAACTCTGCATCAAGTTGTAGTGTCCTGAACTCATTAATAGTGCCAAACAAATCTGTAAAATTTCCCCAAATAGCCCGAGGAGCATGCAAATTCTCCAAGTGAAATAGGAGACTGCCAGAAACATTCAGTGACATTAAGCCCATGGATTCATCCATTTTGTTCTTGTGCTGAAGAATCTCAAAAGGATGTTGCAGAGCAAGTTGGTTGGTTCTCATCCAGACAAGACCATAAGTCGTGTGACATTAGCAACCTGGTCTTGTGTGCTTTCCAGGTGTGGTAGTTATGAGGTGTTAGTCGGGCAACTGAAGGGTCTGACATTGAAAGAAAGAAGACAGAAGTAGAAGGGTATTTCTGAAGTAAATGACAGAAAGTAAAATGCACCCCCCACAATATAGTAAACTATCTCCTGTACACCAAAATTAAATATGAAAGCACAAAAAATGAGAAGAAAACCTGGAGTCCAAATACAAAGAAGAAGGAAACTGAAGCCTCAACTTTGATGCTAAAATCAGGAGCTCAAATGGCCAAATTTGAAGATGAAAACTGCATAGTGGTACCCATCTCAGAAAGAGCTTTCTGATGATATCTTGTTTGCTGAAAAATGATACTGTATGCTCAAGATATGAGCAAAAGATTGACAAGAGATCAGAAAATTGAGCTCTCTGGAAAAACACAGAGACGGGAAAAAATTTGACATCCAAATGGTCGTCACCCGTTCACTGGAAGAAATTTGACGGGTGTCTGGCCATCACCTTGTCATCGATGACGTCAGCATGATGTCATTGCTAAAAAAAAAAAAAGGCAGCCACCGAAAAAAAAAGTTTCATCACCAGAAAGTGACGTAAGCCCCCAAAAAGATGATGTCAACCGGCAGCTGGGCGACGGTGGCACGCAGTGGCGCTGGTAGCGCACCGGCAGTGCCCAGGTAGTGCGAGGGTCACGGTGGCACGCAAGTGAGCCGTTGGTGGCGAAGAGGCGCAGGTCAGGCCTTGGCGGCACGCGGGTAGTGTGCTAGCGGCATAGTGGTTGCGTGCTTTGTTGCGCTTGAAAAAAACCTTTTTTCTCAGTTTTCATGTTGTACGACCCTAGAAGCCAAAAAATGTTGTCTCAGAGGCATAGTAGGCCAAATTGGTCATGCCTTATATCAAAATGGGGGGTTTTGGGCCTTCTGGACTCAACCGTGAGGTCAGTTTGTGTCCAAAGTGCACTAAAAAGACTTCACCCCCAGATTCAAGACAAAAACCCTGAAAAAACTAAACTTTTCCCCTTCGAATCACAACTTCAAAAAACACCAGAATAGGCAGCAGCAATACAGCTCTGATACCATGTAGGATTTAAGAAATACAAATCCATAGAACTCGAAGAACACCTGCATGCAAATACCTATTACAAGGAAGAAGCAGAAAGGAAGAAAAAGCAGAAACTCAAAAGTACTCCAAATCAGTAGAGAAAAAATATATTCCAAGTTATGAAAACAATAATTACAAATTTCAACCTAATAAGGTGAACAAAACCCTAAAGGCTAAAAAAGATAGGTTGTGCATTAATAATTAATATAAATATTAATTATAATGCACCTAAGAGATAGCTTAAGAAACAAAGAGTAATAAACAACTTAACTAATTAAATCAACATGATTTAATCAATAAGCATAAAGTATGATTACTCTAACAGCCTATGGTACTTCTGAGGCATATGCAGAGTGAAGTTGACCAGTCTTTATTAGGTATACAAATTGAACAATAATTTGTTATACTATGCAATAGTTTCTAGAAAAATGATGTATGTTTTTTGAATCAATGTTTCTGATTGGACCCCCATCTCTTGTTCCTTGTTTTCCGCTTTGAATTCCACTTGCTCCGCTTATAATATTTTGTCTGCAATTCATATTTGCACTTTCCTCTTCCTAATAATGGATTGTTGGTTGCAATCTAAAATACTGATTCAAAAACCATACACCATTTTTCCAGGAACTCTTGCTTATCAAACATGGACTGGAAAACTCATGCCCCAATAGAAAAATTTGAGTTCTCTTTGCTATAAGGGGTCATCTATTAGATGAGATTTCTATCCCAATCTTGATTTTATTGGGTGGAATTGTACCAAGCATTAGCAACAGTGAATGTTATTTTCTTTTTATATGTATTTTAACACTTCTCATGTCGCCATATATTGTGGTTATAGGGAAAACAATAGGCCCCTTAATTGGTGAGGTTCTAACCAGAGGCTTACTAATGTATTACAGATATTTAAAGTTTTCTTTCAACAAATACCTAGAAGAAGCAACTAGTTAGGAAAATAAGGAATTTATCTAACTTTAAGGCCTCCAAGGTCAACACACTTCACACAGAACATTGTTGTTATATAAAAGCTTTTATGGTTGAAACCAGTTTTGTCATTTTTTCATGCAATAAAATATTTTGAATGATATGGGAATTTTGAAAATTATTTACCATAAGCCATCACATTTATCACGCTAGCATTTTGTGGCCACTTAACGCTACCTACTTTGAACTACATTAACTAAATGAATAATTTTCTTTTATCAACCAATTTAATTTGGTTAGAACTAAGTTGGAGCTCTTATTTTTTCACTAATTAATTTAATAAATACATATGATAAAAATTGTAGTATATATATTGTTCAAATTTTACTAACTTTCTTTTTTTGGCTCTATACATGGCGACATTATTATGGGACTAAGGGCATGTCCCCATGCAGTTGCTAAGCTTATTTTGGCTTGCAATCATTGCTCAACATTTTGTGGAGCGGGTGGCCCCATGCATATTAACAATTCTGCTTATTTTTTAGCAGTCAACTTTTAAAAAATTCAATTATAAGTAATTTTTTATTATTAATGATTTGGATATATGTTAATTCTTAATATTCTGAAATAGCCCAACATATGCTACAACATAGTTCCTATTGTTGAAACATGCACTCAAATCCCACCTGGGAAGTTGAGTTCAGTCGAAGGTGGCTACGACGCTAGATTATTTCATATGCATTGGTTGATTTCTACAAGTAATATCATGTGTATCATAGAAGACTGGTAAAGAAAATGATGCGTTGGAGAAAGAGAAAACCACTACCCTTCCACTAATCTGTCAAAAGAAAGAATTTGAAAAGGCATCTATGAGAACAAAGGAAATACTTTCAAACATTATCCATTTAGTTTGTTAATTTGGAGTAGTTTTGGAATGAGATCTTGTGAATGTATTTACTTTGTATTGTAATTTGAATCTTGAATTGGAGCAGACAGCCTCTATATCTATGGTTGTGCTTTGGTGTTTGAGTTTTGTGTTGCAGAAAGGTGCTCTTCTCCATCAAGTCAAAATGTTGTCCGGTCACCATATATGTCTGATATGCAGTATTGTGAATCTAATTTTTTTTAAACTGCAAATATATGAACATAAAACACAACCCAAAAAAGCGATGCTAATATACTTATATACGTACTCAGTTCTGATTTCATTTCCACTACTATCACTTAGTAGTATATAATTTAAAATGTTTGTTTTCTTTTATATACACTATTTTGACATGAAATAAGTTATTTTCTCTGTTTTGAAAATCGGCACATTGTTGTTTAGCATCCAATTTGTTACGTTTTTTTTTTCCTTTTTTAGACTAAGGGAGAAAAAATGGAGGGAAATGTGAAAATAGAGGGAAGACAAATTGTGAAGACTTGTTCTTTGTTTTTAGTATGCATTCACTGCATAATTTCAGCCCCTCTTTTTTTTAACAGCCTAATTTCAATTGTTAAGCAGTTGCTAGCTGCTCCATGAAAATAGTAGAAGATTCTGAATTATCTTTTTGTGCTAATTAAAAAATTACATGGAGACACTATTACTTCTTATTTTTAAGCACAAAAGAGACTTAAGTAGTCACATGGAGACATGGGGGTAATACCTCATATTATTTAAGGGAGGCACCTAAATGTACTAAGAACAAAGTGTACATACCCTACTCCCTATAACAAAATTTACATACCCAACTCCCTATGTGACCTCTTTTTTTAAAAGACAAATTGTCCACCACTAAACTACAAATGACTAGTTTATTTATGTTGATCCTTTCCACACATAAACATGCGGTGACATACATAAAATATATGGAAAGTAACATGGATATTAATGGGGAGCGGTGATGGCATCACATAGCAGGCAGGTAACCAAGAATCTCGCCAAAATCCAATGTACGCATAAAATATATCTATAAGAATATAAATCAGGCAAGCGAGAGGATGTGATGTTTGAATAAATTAGTTTAATATTTAGTTATTTAGGCTGCAAAAAACAAGTTACGTAGAAGAGACACGGAATTGGTGACAATTTATTTGGTGCCACCGCTTTCGAACGCAAACAAAGAAATAGCCTCCTTCTTTCCTCTCTGCACATCGGTTTTGAAGTAACGACATTTGCATCGTCATGGACGGTCATTTTATTAAGCCGATAGGATTTTCCTCTGGAGCGGAATCGCTACCGTACGTGTATTTATTATCTCACGCTTCAATACATGTCTCACGTCCAGACCGCGGTTTTTGGTCTCACGTCCCAAAATGGTATTGCACGCCGGTTTTCTGGGAAAGTTGTGAACGGTTTTGGAAAAATTATTTGAAGGAGACATTGGATTCTGTGGCGTAGCTGACAGACACAAAAGTCCGCGTGAATGAAGCCTTTCATTTTTCTACGCGACAATAATTATTATTACTTTATTACGTTTGGGAATTCGTACTGGGTTTGTTTGAACCGTGTAGTTCAAGTTAGGAGGGACTGTATAATATATGATTGAAACTTTGTTTTGAAGCATCCACTTACTCTATGCTTTTCTGTTCTCTTTATATACACACAGATTCCATTTCTCAATTTATTACATATCACATATCAAGTAAAAATTGACCGCTCCCCTTATTAAGAGGCGTTTCTGGAAAAAAGTGAAAGTTAAATTTTTCCTTCGTAGAAAATGTATGGTGAAGCACAGACATTTGCACGAAGAATTTACGAAGATAGGAAAGTTGTTAGCAACTAATTGGCGAGTATGATGCTTGAAAGCAGTTCAAGAGGGCCATTCGGTCTCAGAGAAATTGAATTCTCATGTTCCAATAGCCCTGCATTCACAAAACCAAAGAAACACAATTATTTCTCGTGCACACGTCCCACTTCTTTTGAGGAGGAGGAGCACAATATGAGAGTAGACATTCTTCAGCCTTGCAATTTTCCTGCATTCGAAGAGAGTGCCACTCATACATACGATTTGGGCGATGAAGAAGAATTGGGTACACTCGTGTCCCGCTCAATTGACGTTAGAGTGGACAGAGAAGCGGAGGAATTCCTTGCAATATTCACAGCCAAATAAAATTTGAACGACGGATCTCTTTGTTAGAGTAGGAGGAAATGTTTGCTAGAGGTGTCTGATGCAGATCTTTTCATTTAATTCATTTTTGTCAATAGTCGTGATGTGCATTAGCTTAGCTGCAAGAGTAAGCATGTTTTTAAATGCATTTGGAGCTTATTATTTCATTGCCATCGGATTTGTCTTGAGAATTTCTCATTGCTTGTACATGGATGTCCACTCCATCACCACACTAGTCAAATTTTTCTTTGTCCAAACAATGTTTATCTGTCATTGTGTAAACCGCAATGAACTGGAATAAAACATATTTTATTTTCTACAACGATCATGGGGCAATGCCAACAATTTTAATCTTACTCGACAACAGTGCATTGTTAAGTGGAAAATATCATTAATTTTCTATTCGCAAATCTCAACCATTTCAGTTTGATTACAAAACAAAGCAAAAAAAAATTATTAAATGAATAGCTAAATAATAGAAAGCATTAAAAATAATTAATTCGATAGACTTTTCCTCTATAATGATTTATTAGTATATCTACTAATACTAATTACTGTAATGTATATTTATAAGATTTTACAATATTTTTAGCTATTATAAGTATTCATAAATATAAAATAAAAATATTATTTATAATAATTATAAGTATATATTTAATAGTATCAAAATTTTACAAAAAGAACTATTTCATATAATAATTATAAGTATGTATTTATTATTTTCTGAGATGGTTTTATATATGATTTGACGTTTCAAGTTGAGCCAACTCACCATCCGTATCTCACTAGCATTAATGTCTACCATGTATTCTAGCTCAGGCTAAGCGTTGTGGATTTACGAGGATATTTCAATTAATTTTTGTGTTGTTAGGCACTCAGACACTCCTTTCCATCACCCTCTATCACTACCCAAACTACCCCAAAAAACCAGTCAAGATATAGATTGCGATGAATGAAAAAAATCACGAGCATGCCCAAACTATAGATAATACAATGGGCTACATTGATCAATCCTCTAACGCCCAAAGAAGACTCATGACATCTCAACAACTAAACACTAGGTATTGCATCACATTTTTTCTTTATTTTCTGTTTGAAAAAAATAGATACTATCAATAACCATGTCGTTTCTAGAATCCCCATTTAGGAAAATGATAATCTGTTTGATTTCAAATGTTTTTATCTGCTCAATCTTATGGCTCCATATGTTTAAACTTTAAGAGAATATGTAGATTCTCACTTTAACATTTTCTGATTTGAAATCCTATTTTTTATTTCATCCATTAACCATGCAGTTAAGGCTTCATTTAGAGTATCACCTATTCCTTCATTAAAAATCACATTCAAAAAAGTTATCTGGCCCAGGATAATTGATACCTTAATTTGAATTGTTTATTGTTGAATTTAATGGACTAATGATTTCCAATGTAAAATGTTTTTTTAATGTTGTTTTACAACTGTTATTAGGAACAATTGTTAGGGGGTCATATGGATATTAATTATTTCTATATTTTTTTAACTTTATCTTGCCATATTTATATAGTGAATTTTGTCTGCATGCGTGCTATTAAGTTCTGCAAGGCTGTTGTGCCCTATTTCCGCATTTGGGGTTTCAATCTTTTCTATTTATTTTTGGAGTGTACTTGCCTTGTTTCTTCATTGGAAATAACATTAAATGATCCTTAAAATCAGGCTTTCATTTTCTTTTTTCTTTATAAGATTATATTTCTTTGATCTTACAGTAAATTCATGGAATACATTGATCATGCAGCCTTATGGATGCCAAAATCACTGTCATGCATAAAACAATTGGTCCTTGTTAACAAAATGATTAATTTTCCTTATTTATTGCACTAAATAAAGTATGTATTTGTACATGTGTAGATTACATCTACTCATAACTCTGAGAACTGTTTCTCTTGCAACAACCTTAGAGATGAATTTAGATACAGTCTATTATTCAGGGCATACCTAAAGTTTCTTGACAACTCTGATAGTTGTTATAGGGGTCATGTTTAATAAAGCAAATGTAGCATGCTGAATTCACACTATGGTGGCTGATAAATAATTATTTTTCCTTCTCTTCCACAACATTAAGTAGGGGTCTTGAATTTGGAAATACCTTGTTGTCTTCATTTGTGAAGCCAATTTCTTCAACTTTGCATATATCTCCTTTGTTTGTGGATGTGATTTGTCTCCTACACAAAAACCATGTTCCATTTTAAGGCCTTTAATCAAACTACATCTACTTATCTTTTCAATTTTGTTCTTTTATCAATCTTCTTATTATTTGAACCTCACACACCTGCCCACTTTAATATAAACATTTTACTAAAGAACATAAGTTGCACCATTCTTTTAGGATTCACCAAAAAAGTAGTGCTTGAAAAAATCAGTTTATATTTATATATGATCTACATGTGCACACCGAAAAAATATATCCACATAGCAACCATAGGCCTAACTGGCGTCTTAATAATAAGGTTTAGGGTGTCTACAAGATAGTCGACATGGACATGAAATTCAACCATGGAAACCTATTGATCGATAATGTATATAATGAAGTATGGGTTAATCATGTGATTGAAGTATATACAACCCTCATCCACTAAGCTTGCATGGATGTGTGCACACAGAGCTCAAAAAAATCTTACAATGTTAGGATGTTTTCTAGGGTGCTTTATTAATTCTTAGTTTTTGAGAGCTTCCTTACAAAATTAAATTGGTGCACATCTTGCAACCATTTCATTTCATTCTTTTAGATGTCATATCTTTGATGTTTGAGGGATTCTATTAAACAATTTAGCTACTTTGTCTATGATTCCACATCTTGCATGCATGTCTACAACAACTTTTCTAACTATAATATCTAACAAAAATCCTTGTACCCTTATGATTTGATGCATGTCCATATCCTATACCAAAGCTCCTATTTTTGCACAGGTAAGGAGGACAGCATAAAATAATTTGGGTTTATACCTCCCTATTGCATTTGATTGAAAGTTTCTAAAACCTTTTCAAGAAATTCATTTTCTACAAATCTTGCAATCATTACATTCCATGTAATGACATTTCTTACAGGCACTCTGGAAAAAATTCACATGATTTGTGCTTCCACATTTTGCATACATGTCTACCAAAGCATTTCCACCTTCAATTATGATAGAGAAATTCCAACCATGGTATTGAAAAAAAATCAACTTCTATTATGCTTTGATGGATGTCCATACATGTTCATACCCTGTTCATGGCTTGCCTTTTATCACAAACAGTTAGGATGTTGGAAAAGGTTGTTGAATCAGGCTTTACACCTACTTGCATTTGATTGAGAGTTTATAAAGGCTTTTCAACAAATTCATTCTATGCATAGCCTGCAATCATTGGAATCCATGAGACCACATTTTTTCTTAGGGATATTTCTATCGGTAACATTATGAAAATATCCTCAGTAACATGCTCGAGAATTCGGGGAAGATACAATCAAGGAAATTTGTAGGTTGACTGTCTTTCTTAATATCAATTATTTCTAAATAGTGTAAAAAAATACAATGGGCTTCTACTGTGTTTTGGTCAATCCATTAATAAACTATGAGGTAGTATGTATTTCTTGATTGTGTACACTTCCAAAAAATCTACAAGTAATGTTATGGTGTAATTTCATAGCCCCAAAGACCTATTTATTCCACTATTGCATATCTTTTATATTGTGTTATTTTATTTCTTGCACTTAAATGGCATCCATATCAAGTGTGTAATCAGGGAGCAACTATGTACTTGAGACATCCTTCTACAATGATACTTGTTTGTAGAGTGGCACTTAAATACTCTACTTTTTAATTTGTAAACCTTCATTTATGCTTTCACATCAATGATCTATCAGCTTATCCCTTGCACTTCTTTTGGTGCAAGTGCTAGTATTATTATTTTGAAAAAGGCATTGCCCTTTAAATAGAGGACGATCACACGTACAACCTTCAATGCATTTTCTCTTTTCTTCTTCCCTCTAATTGCAAATCAGCAGATATCTGCAAAATTTTCATTTCTTGTATTTCTTAGGCGATGTAAGGACCGAAAAATCCACTAATGCCACATAAGCACAAAAAGACAAATATTTTCGAATGTCGATTCAATAGTCATAGACGGTCAATCGCTATGGACTAGTCAACATAAAAACTTAGGATATAAAAATAAAATACACATAATCTCTAAATTTCTATTTTAATTATTCGACATAACACAAAAGGTAATATACACAAAATTAATCGACCATCTTGTCGAAACTTTAACATTTTCATAATCAGTAAAATTACAATGTTCAATATCAGGAAGCCGACTGACTCGTCGTGCACCCTTACATCATTAATAGGTTTATTCATATATACAACATGTTCAAGACCAAAAGGTCGATTTAATCTATATCCAAGATGCCATCGGACAACTGTCCATCTGCATGCTCCGGTCTCCTAA
>MU224220.1:162903-214299 GCA_018584345.1 Thuja plicata
TAAACAGAGGAACCTAGTTTTGATTGCGGTATTGATCAGTTTAAATGAAAATGAGTTTCCAGCTTAAAATGTAAGCCGCGTGATAACCGTAACCGTGTGTGGTTAGAAATGAGAACGGTGAAAAAGATGAGGGTAACGGAAAAGTACACGGAATGGACGGGAATGGAAAAGCCAACGCAGGGACTGGGCCCACATCCACCTAAGCAATTAGCTTAGTGTGTGATGTTTAAGGCTGGCCGTTGAAAAGGCTTCAGAAACTTTTAACAAAATGCGAGCAGTAGGTCTGAAGACAGACTCCACAACCTTTGCCTTCGGCTTTTCTACCTGTCCCAAAATCAGAGATTGTAAGTTAAGTTGTTCATTGTTGTTGCATTTCACACACTTCACCAAACCTTTTTTTATTGTGTATTGTAACTTTATTTTTACTATTTTTCGTTACAATAACTGACATTTTTTTAAAGTTTTTGTTATAGCTGCTATCAGGATAAAATATTCTAACTTTATCCCTCCATTAATAATCAGAAGCACCATTTGGTTAGTGCACTGCAGAGTGTGGCAGCCTATCTGAAAGGGATGCAACAATTGGAAAATAAACCCCATTGGAAATGCAGAGCCAAAATCTTATGTCGATGAAGACATTCAAATGCTATAAACATGAAGACCAGAAATGTCCACTAAATAGAACAAATGGACCGGAGCCTCTGGAAAGAATGTTAATATTTCAAATGCTTTACTGTTTTAGAATGGAGGCTCTTGAGAAGATTCAACAAGCTATTATTGATTGTAGAAACACTATAATAAATTCAATCCATTTATCTTGTCAAATCAATGGTATGCTGAGTTTTCAAATATTTCAAATGAAACAAAAAAATCAAAATAGATCATGCTTTCTTGGGCCTAGTGTAGAGATTGGGAAGCCTTGATTCACTTTTTTCAAGGATAAATCTTCTAAATGTGAAAGGAAATTTTTTATAATTAAAATTTGCATATATGGATCACGCATCATAAACAAAGAATTCTTCAAAATGATTATAAATTGTAATGTCGGATTTAGTTGAAAAGACAAACAAGGAAAGAGAAATATTTCACTCCAATATTAAAAGATTTTAATATGGTTGGTTGGATAGACGAATTTGAGATTTCACAAGGAAGGAAGTGGGAGTCAATAGAGAGAAATGAAAGGTATTAAGTTCATTTCAAATATTTTCATATGAAATCAAGCTCTAGGAAAATCAAAGCAAATGAATAGGTGAATTGTTTTATTCTAAATAAATTCAAAGATAAAGATGTACTAAGCAATAAGAACATAAGAGATGTTAAAATATATATTTTTTAATATATTCATGTGAATTTAATGTTCAAAGTGAAGGAAAGAAAGAAGGGATGAGTTGGTAGAATATCTAGGTGAATGCATTTCACACTAGGTAAAATGAAGGTGATAAATGATTTACAATGTTTAAATCAAATAAAGCCCAAAAGATTAAAATTCAATCATTGAAATATTTCATAGGTACATGTGAAACATTTGAAGAGGAGAAAAGCTATTTCGTGAGAGAAATATTTTACCTCAAAATACAAAGTGAAATAGAAAAGGAAGAATATTGGCAAATGTTAATAAATTAAAGGGTTGTTGTGAATATTATTTCTCAAAAGAGAACAATTATTTGGTGAACAAAATTTCATAGGGGGAGAAATATATAAAATACAAATTGAAATGATGATTTCAATATTTTAATATTCCGTGAATAGTGAAACATTCATTATTTTGTGAACCTCCATGGATTACAAAGTGAGTTCACCAATAGTTATATTAAGTTCTTTCCCACAACAATGATGCAATAATTGTCACATTTGATTTTTTAATTAATACTGTCATTCTATCTTCCCTTCTATTTTTTAATTAATACTATCATTCTATCTTCCCTTCTATCTACCTCTCCCTCCTTAACCCCATATCTCTCTACCTCTCTCACTCTCTTATTTCTCTCTCCATTGTCTAGGTCATCACCTCCCCAACCCACCCTCTTGATGTTATTAGCTCTACCTCCATATTGTATCGTAGAGACCTTGGGGTATATAAACTATTTAGGGTCCAGGTTTTACCAAGAATAGAGTGTACGATATAAGATTGAGGTACACGATTGAGGGTATAGGATTTAGGGTTGAGGGTATTAGTATATGCTGCATGATTTATGGTACAATGTTTAGGGTACATAGAATTAGAGCTCTCTCTCTCTCTCTCTCTCTCTCTCTCTCTCTCTCTCTCTCTCTCTCTCTCTCTCTCCCTATATAGGTCACCTCTCTTCCCCCTCTAGGCCTCTCACCTCTCTATCTCCTCCTTCCCTCTAGGTCTCTCTCTCTCCCCTCATCTCTTTATGTGTGTGTATTCTTGTATCTCCTATTTTCCTTCTCTCCCCTCTCTAGGTCATCACCTCTCCCTCCACTTTATATGGTTTAGGATTGAGGATTTATAAAGTATTTAGAGTATAAGTTATAGGGAATAGGGTGTAGGATGTAAGATTTATGGTATAAGGTTTAGATTTTAGGGTTCAGTATTGAGGGTATATCTATAGGGTTTAGGTATAAGATTGATGGTATAAGGTAGGACACATGAGCTTGAGGTTATTACTTCATTTTTCAGATCTAGGATCAAAATCATATTTTATATTTTTCATCATGACAAAAGCTTCAAGAATGTTGGAGGATGGTAGAGAAATTCTAACTGATTATTCACTTGTACCTTTCCAAAGGGGTTTGGTATGATTTCATGTCACTCTTTTATTTCTAATTTTTAGCTTCAAATATGATATTTATTCTTTATACATGTCAATTTATGTGATTCATGCATTCTTGAGTTGATTTATACATCATCTTTTGATTTCCTCATTTAGAGTTCACTTTAATATACTTGAGTAGGGATCTTGTTTATGTTTATGCACTTATTTTCTTGTCATGATCTTAGAAGCACTTAGGGCCCATTTGGGTACTGGAATACCATATCCTGGATATGGTCAATTCAGGAAGATGCTGCATATTCAGGAAGATGCTTATCCTTAAAATGAAATCTGGAATATGGACTGACCCGTTTGGTTCACCCAAAAGATGAATGAGAAGATGCATAAGGAATTTTAATTCTTTATTTTTTAATTTCTTTGAATACGGTGTGTATATATGTATGTATATATACATACATACACACATGTGTATATATACATACATACATGTGTGTGTATATACACACATGTGTATATGTGTATACATGTGTGTATATACACACATGTATACATATATACACACATTTGTGTACATATACACACATACACACGTGTATTTATACACACATACATGTGTGTCTATACACACATGTGTGTATATACACATACAAGTGTGTATCCATGTATGCACATATACACACATGTGTATATATATACACACATGTGTGTATACACATATACACACATTTATATATATACACATATACACACCATACATATACACATACAAGTGTGTATCCATGTATACACATATACACACATGTGTATATATATACACACATGTGTATATATATACACACACATGTGTGTATACACATATACACACATTTATGTCTATATATACATATACACATGTGTGTATATATACACACATACATGTGTGTATATATACACACATACATGTGTGTATATATATATATACACACCATATATATACACATACAAGTGTGTATCAATGTATACACATATACACACATACACACATTTGTGTATATACACACACCATACATGTATGTATATATATAGACATATACACATGTGTGTATATACACACATACACACACCATACACATGTGTATATATACACATATACATGTATGTATATATACACACATACATGTATGTATATATACATATATATATATATATGTATATATACACACATGTGTATATATACACATGCATATATACACACATTTATATATACATCATAGCAATATAATATACATCTTATAGTCACGGATCCCACGAAATATTAAATTTGCTTTTGTAAAAATTGGAATTGGAATTTGAAATTCCAATTCCACCTATTTAGGTGGAAGATGATATTCCCATTTTGGGGGCAAAATGAGAATTTCGGAATTCCAATTCCATTTTTTTCCAAGGACCCAAACATGGAATTTGGCATTATCCAGAATTAGATAATGCCAATTCCGGTTCAATTCCCGCTACCAAACGGGCCCTTAAGGTTCACAACACACACTTGCTTTAAATCCAACTTGGCTACTAGTGGAGGTAGAAACACCAAAATGGGGGCTTGACTAAGACAAGTCCCTATATAGCCCCAACACCATTTTCCCTTTCTTTTGTGCATTTGCAGGTTCATAAATTGGTTTCAACTATAGTTTGAAGGCACATGAGAACTGAGACAAGAGAGAAATAAATCAGTAGAAAAATTTAGGAGAAATTACCTTGTCCAGGGGTCCTAGCATCATAGACCTAGTAGTTTGACCTAAAACATGGAGGAACAACACTTCTCATTTTTCTCATACCAAATGCGAGCACATTCCAAAATTTGGATAGAGGATATTTTCTATATACCCTTGTGGTATATAGAGGATAACCCTAGTTGATCTTGCAAAGCCTATAGTTAAACTTTCTGGTCATCATTTATTGTGTATGCAAGGATTAATACTCCCACTTGAGTAGACTTGTTGATGTGTCTTATGTGCTTGAGTGTTTAGATTACCTTCCCTCATTGAAACAAAAAAATGGACACATCATCGAAAATGATGCATGGATTTTGTATTTTGCATTTCTTTCTTGTGTTTTTTCATACTTAATCAAAAAATTTAAAAAAATCATATCACTGATCATAATTCTACTATTGCTTGTTCTCTCAATTCCTTATCTTTTTTATTTGTAGTGTTCTTCCTGACATCAATAATATCATATAGATATCATCCATAATGTCATGGTGGGGCATCTACAATGGTCTGCTTGGCCACCAAGGGCGAGAAATGGTGAACGCAACTAGTAGGGGCGTTATCGAGCTGGTTTTTTGTCGCGGTAGCAATGGCCTTTCAACATAAGGGGGCGGGACTCCTATAGCAATTTCATTCGTGAGAGGAATAACACTAGCTCAAGGAGCAATGGCTGGCATGCAGACAACAGGAATGGAAGGAGGTGGTAGAATAGGAAACAAGTGGCAAGGGGCTACAATGGTTCTGTGTCCATCGAGAAAGGTTTCAAATTTCAATGAATTGCTGGAAAGTTCTGGAGAAAGAAACCCACTGATAGCTTGGAGCCGAATAGGGCACCAATCCAAATACAAGATAAACCTCTGAAGGTGAGTGATAATGTCTCTGTAGCTGGACATCTTATGTAACAATTTAGTGCTCAATAACCACCAATGGATATAGAATAGAGATTTTTTGGAAGATAAACCTTTAGTCTTAAAATGGTTAGGCCCGTGGCCATCTTATAGCAAAATCAAATAGTGGTGTGAACAACAATGGCAAGGCTCCTTTATTTCATTGAAAACTATGTATAATGGATTAATTACCCCATCATTTGTTCCACTAAGGAGGATAAAGAATGGATCCTTGGAATGGCCCCTACATGATTGATGACAAGGGTCTCTATCTCAAGAAATGGACAATAAATTTTAACCCGGAGAAGGAAACTGTGAAGGAAACCCCAATCTTGTTCAAACTGGAAAACTTGCCACAAGTTAATATTGGGGAGCATAAACAATGCAGATTTTAGGGGAGTCATTGGGAAAATATGTTATATATGAGGAAGTAATCAATGCAATAAACTATGCAGTCACCCCTAGGATCCTTGTTTGGCGACAAACATGTTATCAGATGCCAACCCACATTATCATCCACACTTAAAATGGTGATTGGTGGCAGCCCCTGGTAGCATAAGCAATGAAGAATGATGGGGTGTCAATCCTAGATCAGGATGGAAGCATGGATAATGGGAAGAGCATAGAGGAATCAGTATCGATTGACATCTTATTACACATGACAGAGGGTAAGGAATCTCAACACAACTCAACAATTGACTTGAAAGCCCTCAAGAAAATGGAATCTGAAATGGTCATATGTCAGGATCTTGCAGAGAGAAGGCAGATTGAGGAGATTGATAGATGTTTTATGATGGATTCTCATTTATTGCTAGAGGAGACACAAGCATAAATGTCAACTCAAATGGTGTGTGAAACTCCCTTCTTTCTATCTCAGAGCAGAATGAAAGATTTGGATAATGGGGACCACCAATAAGAAAATCTCTTTGAGGAACCTGATAGTTTCCGAATAATAGATGCAGTTGACTTACAACAATTCATAATAAAGGAAGTAAGCCCAAACCAGGACTCAAGTGGTGGTGACTTTATCCCTGACACCTACCCATCTATAGACCTGAGACTTGATGCCATGCTAGAAATGGGTGATAACAGAGGGACTAACCCTCCAGAGGAAGAACACCATGAAAGTAAAGATTCCAAGATCATGTTGAGGGAGAGCTGGAATGATGGTGCTAAGAAAAGAGAGGCCAATGATGGAAGGATTTCTCCAATCCGCAACTTAGAAGGTTCATTTGCAGATGCAAGAGATAGTGGAGGGGACTTGATCGAATCTGACACTATCTATAGCTCACAAAGTGAGGAAGGTGAGGAGGATGAATTGGGTACTGTTTATGCAACCCCAAAATTATGGAACCAAGAGGCTTAGAAAAATATGACTCTATGCTTAACAAACCAAAGCTAGAAGAGAGAAGGAAAAGAGGTGCACGGTCTAACAGAGAAAAATTAGAAATGGTTGGGTGTGTAGTAGACAAAAGTAAAAATTGATAAAGAATATCTTCTTGCAAGAACATTATAGAAAAGGTCAAATTTTTTAATCCAAAATGTTTATTCTCCACGAATGTACTTGGAAAGAAACAATATTAAATTTCAACTATCTCTCTATCAATGCAGGTATGTACTTGAAATAATGTCATTTAACTTTGCAACCATATGGAGATAAATTCAATGTTAGACTCGATATTTCAAATAATTAATATGATGCAATTTGAAAATATTGTATATGCAAACAATTTTATTTAGAAGGTACTTTCATAGATTTTGGATATTAAATATTTTGACTTTTTTTTTACATGTAATTTTAAAAATATAAATATGCTAGTTAATATTTAGTAATAAAATATATTTTTAGATTGTAAGATATTATCACATGACTTTGATTCAACAAAAAATAGAAGTGCATGACATAGATCAACCCAAAAATGTCAATTGAAAGCTCATAAAAATACTTGCAAGAATGCAAGGAATAATTGTCTTCTTAGGTTGCATCACAATTAAGGGTTTCAATTAACACATTTGACATTAAAATAGTATTCCAAAAACTTGAAAGATGAAATGGTGAAAAGGCACGTATCATGTCAATGGACCCTTGGTCTACTGGTGAAGTTGAATGGTTCCAAATGAGCCCACCAGGGATCAAGTCTTGCTAAGTGCAAAGGCTCCGACATCATAAGGGATAAGGTTGGGATCATGCCCTGAGCGAATTTGGCGGAATAGATACTCCTCAGTTCTTGGCTCTTAGCCAAAGAGGTTTCAGCCTATAGGATCGCGCCCTCGTATCGAGTAGCAAAAATTTCATGGTGGCCCTCGTTGGGTTGGTTTTCTTGTAGGCTTCAAGCCTCTGCAAGGCGGTTGTACTCGCAGGTCTGAACTTCCATTAAAAAAAGGCACGTTAACTACATTATTTGCTTAAGAGATATTTGACTTGTCTCTTATACACTTGTCCTTCGGAAAGGCTTGAGAATAAGTGGAAGGTCTCCCTTTAATTTTATTTTTTGTTTGTATGGACAAACATACGAAAGAGGGAAACAAACCAAATTAGATTTAAGAAAAAACTAAATTAAATAGTAATCTACTTCGATAAAGGATTCATATTATTTGTACTTAATATTGTAATAAATATGAAAATTGAGTAAATTATATATATATATATAATTTAAAAATCAATATTTATTTATATGATGAATAAGTCGACATTCTATTATTTAGGAAATAAAAAATAACATTATAGAAGAAAGGGTAGATAGAAGATCACATTTGAAAAGTCTATGGTAACAAGAGTTGTCCAACCCAACTTGTTCCATACATCAACTTTTATATTTTCAAAATCTGATATGAACATTTCAAATCACTCTTAATTTTATATAACAATTACCTGACAAGTCCCAAAACTAAGTCCACATGATCAAATAAATACCTGACACCATTTTTTTTTAAAGCGCGTTTAAAAATATTCCCACAACAAAAACAAGAGAGCAGTAGATGTAATACTAGGTACTAAAATAAGACCACCTCTGGACAGATTAAAATAAATTTCGTTGCACACTCACTCGACGGTGTACATGCAATCCGATCTCCATGGATTGCGCTCGGGAACGCCGCCGATATTATCCTTTTCTTTCCCTGTAATGATTTTATTTGACAGGTGTCATCTCGGCCCTTTATCTTCTCCTTCACGCCAACAACCCATCTCACGAAAAATCTCTATATATACTAACCCACTTTTGCCTCTTAACCATCTCATCTTTGCACTCTGGTTTTTTTTCGCGGTCTTTGGTACATCATCTTAGCTTTTCATTTTGTGCGTTTTTTTTTTCGAGGGTTTTAAACTTTTGCTCACTATGTTTGATCTCCTGTTATTTGCTTGCAGAATACAGCAATCATGTCTTCTTCAAACAACAGAAATGCTTCCAATTTCGATTCCGTGGCAGGGCGTCCAACAGCTGTTCCTGCGGCAGAGAAAAGCAAAGGGAAGGCACCCCGTGTGAAGAAAGAGCGGCCCAGAGAGAGACCAGTTAGCAAGTTTCACGATCTGATAATGCATGGTGTAAAGCCATGGGATGATGATGCCAACGAGTTTTACGATGCTCTCGTTCAGGCTCGCATTGAGCTTGATAGAGATTTGGACGCCATGAATGCTCAAGAAGAGATGCACGCCATGAATGCTAAAGATGCTCGCTGATTACCTTTTCATCGCTTTGCATTATGCCTAGTTTTCTCAATCTTTTGAGCTCTAGTTTGTGTTTCTGGTTGGTTTTATCGGTTAGCCTGTAACCCCCTTGTTTTTTGTTGTACCGTGATGTGGATTTTCAACCCTTATTACTGCAAAACGTAACCTTGGGGGTTTTGTTTTCTGCGATGGAATGTGTTTTGTTCATATGCGTGCTACTTTTCTGTGTAAACTGTGATATATTCAGGTTTCATGCACTTTATAATATTATGCCTATGATGTCGTTCCAAGTTTACTCAATCCTGTGTTATAATGGAGTTCTATAGAAGGTTCATTGTGGTATACTTACACGGTTGAAATGGCTAGGTCTTCAAATTTCATTTGGGTATTTCTTATCAATTTAATAAGTCAACAGTATGTTTTTCTGAATTGGTCTCATTCTAAGCGAACGATAAACATGATTTTTAAATAGTTTTCTGATTTGTTATGTGCCTTTCTCATATACGAGGGCAACTACAGCATATAATAAAAACCTCTTTATGTTGTGGTGGATATTTACACCTTGTTCCAAAGCTCGTAAATGTTGCAGAACCCGACTTTGCACTTGCCATTTACATTTGCTCTAAGTTTTCTAAATCCATTAAAACAGATGCGTTTCATTACACTGCAGTCATTATATTACATGAGATGAAATGTCTGGAGACATACTAACAATGACTAACTACAACGTTTGACAGCTCTACTTTGGTTCCTTCGGTGAATGACAATGCTTTGTTTTGAAGCTTTCACTTAGCACATATAATAAGGATGTTGGCCAAGCTCATGGATGTTAGCTTCAAACTTGCCAAATGATTCATATGGGTTGTTTCTGTTTCCATGCTCTAGCATGGAAACATCCTTCTTTCTGTTTCCATGCTCTAGTCATTATATTATATGTGGTCTAGCTTAGGATGTTGACGAAGTCTGCTATAGCATTTTCAGCCATAACATTTGGCAAACCTCTTTCCACTATGCTTCAATGGATGTCAATAACCTTGATTCAAAAGCCTCCCAAATTGGTGCAAGCAACGAACACGATTAATTAGTTTGCTTCGTGTCTGCCATGGAATTTGCATTTGCAAGCCTGTAATTCACAAGGGTTGTTACAGGAATAAACTCTCACATAGTAGTTAATACAGGGAGCTACTCTAAAAAATAAAAAAGAAGAACTTCCTAAAAATATGTACATGGTAAGCACTGCTACTTCAAACAGCTCTAATTTGAACATGCGAAACCATTAACAAGCTGGGAGAAATATGTACCCCTATGAAAAAAGACGTGCATCTGTGTAACACGTGAACTCGATCGGTGGGCATACAGAATACATGAGATGAGAGAAATCTCTTAACAACTGGCCATTTTTTCATCAAGATAATTTATCTTGAACCAACCTTGGTATCGCTTTGTACAGTGTTGGTCGATTGTCCTAGCATCGTGTTGAGTCTACCAACTTTCTCTATTAGCATTTGAATATCCTTCTGACTCTTTGGATTGGAAGAACTTAACCCATGAATCGGACAACCTTTATATATTTTGTTATGCGTAGAAAATTGTGCCAATGAAAATGTTGAATCCTGTTTTTCAATGTTAAGCTTCGAGGAACATTGGGCCATCCTTAACTAGGGAAAGGACCGAGTAGCCGCACACCTTAACTTTGTGTGTCTACAGATTTTAAATTGTATGTTGGATTTCAATGATTTTTTCATTATGTCTTTTTGTATGTGAGTTAATTGTTTAAAACTAAGGTTTAAGCTTTTGGATATTCATAGATCTCTTTGTAGAGACTGCGGAACATAGAGTGGTCAAAAATGGTCATTTCAAAGTGTCAATACTTGTGACCAAATGTCCTAGTAGTCGTTATGAAATGTCCCAATAATTGTGCACAAAATGATGACTACTAGTACATGTGTGATTGGTTATTGGTACATGTTATCATTTTTGGGACTCCTTTAATTGTTGTCAAGGTTATTGGACTCCTAAGAACGGTTACTGGGTTTGAAGACACCTTTACCACAAATGAAATCATTGTTCAAAGATTCCAAGCACCAACTTGAGATAATCATCATTCAAAGATTCCAAGCACCAACTTGAGATAGTCATGGCAATGAAATATTATTTGATGCTTGTTGGGATTGAAATAAATGAGTGAGTTATCATACTCTTTGACTAGATGTAGTGATTTCAAACATTTCTCCAAGGAATGAAAAAACTATTTCCTCTTTTGATTTTCCAGGAAGATTACAAAATTCAATATCACTATACCCTTCTTGTATCCCATCTGACAAATCAATATTTGAAGAACTACTTGACATGGTAATGAAAGGAGGGGATTTTTAGAACAAGGAATGGTAGGGATAAGTTTATTCCCGAATTTCTTTTCTATTGGTCTAAGTCCAATTAGGAAAAAAGAAAAGAAAATATGAGAAACTAAATAATTGAAATAAACACGAACATTCGAAATTCTCTCGGAGATTCAAGTAATCTCTATTGGGGATATTGACATCTGGTTGGTAGTAGAGCTATCCTCGAGGCAATCATAGGTAAATATGTCGGAGCTATAAATTGAAATAAACACAAAACCTTTGAAATTGTCTGGGAGATTCAAGTAATCTCTATTGGGGCTATCAACATTTGGCTGGTAGTAGAGCTATCCTTGAGGCAATCATAGGTAAATACGTTGGAGCTATAAATGTCTTGATGACAAAAGAGAAATGTTTATGCTACAACAAATACAAATTCCCATTTTGGGAGAAAAAAACATGGTCATTTTTATTAAGGTTGAGTTAGATCTTCCTCTTAATTGTTTTAGTCTTGACTTTGAAAAAATGAACTCAACTCACACTATGAGATCTTTTGTTCCTTGTCTTCCTTTTCTTCTTTGGGGCTTGCCTACTTGTTTCCCCTTTTTCTTTGTCACATGTCTATGATTGGGGTTTAGACTTCTTGAATCTTGGAGTCCTAATCTTTGATCGTCAATCCTCTTTTTGTTTCCTTGTTACCATTCGATCTTTGGGACTTGGCCTTGATCCTTCTAGAATTTTATAGTACGCACCCCTAACCTCTTGTGGCTTTTTTCTCCTTGCATGTTTTATTGGAACCCTTGGCCATTGCGCCAAATAGTGAACTCCACAAGCTCGATCACTAAATCCTATCAATTGAGCGGTCTTGACATGATGTGCCACTACTCAAGTGGGGCATTTAGGAGGGTTGTTGAGGCATTAATGGCAAGATCAATGATGATTATAACGACTTTAACCCCGGCTATAAACATCACACACTAATGACTAATTCTTAGGCAGAAAGTGTTAAATAGTCAAAGTTGACTTACTTTTTGGAAGCTTAATTTTTCCTTAGTGTGTGATGTTTATGGCTGGCCCTTTAACCCCAAATTCAAAGTGTTCAACTCATCATTTTAACTACTTCCTAACTTAATATTTATCACAAGCTTTGTGAGCTTTGTCACTTCCCATGTGCCTGCCTACTAGTGATGATTCGACACATACCACCTTGAGATCCTAATGTGAGTGTGCATATTTTAGAGTTGATTTATAGTATGTGAAGAGTTCATTATGTTATTCCTATCATCTTCCGGCAAACCACTTTAGTAACTTTGTTTCGTTCCTTTTGTTCTACTTCTTTTTAAGATAAGCATTGGCATTGTTTTCACCTTGTCTCATTGTTTACCCTCATATTTTTAAGAATTTTGTTTCTTGGTGTGATGTCTTTATCACCACATCTCATTTTTCCTTGACGCTAAAGTAAAGTTGGCCCATAGCATTGTCATGGTGATTCTTACTAGTGTTATGTGCGCCCTTCATGCAATTGCTCTCAATGTAATTAAAGTTTAAACCTTGCATCAACCCCATAGGTTGCACTTTGGTGGAAAATCTATTAATTCTAGAAGGCATTAGTCCTTGACGTTCATTCTAAAGCTTTTGTGTAACATTTCATGAGATAAGATCTAACACCTTCAAATTTTCCCTAAGGCCACCGCACTTCGATCCTTGAGCTTCAATTGCAGAGCTTTCATTTATTATCCTAATAAGATAAGTGCAAAATTGACCTCTGAACTCTGTAAGGTTCTCCCAAAATTGGCCAAGTTCACAAAGATAATTGAGTTCTAGTTTTTGGGTTTCCTTTTTCATGGTTAAGACATAGTAAGAAGAGAAGGGGATCCCCAATCCGCGATCCTTAAAGCGTACCTCCTATCAGAAGTCAACAATTGGGCTTCCCGCTTCCAATTCTCCTTATACAGAGAAGTGAGACAAATTGTAACGTTGAACTACGAAGCTCAACTCGACATAAGCACGTTCCCAAAAGATTAAGCCAATGACCCATTGGACCTCAGTATTTTAGTTATCAATGTCCTATTCAAAGTTAAATGAGGTATTCACAACCCCCAAAATTTGAAGCCACGATACATTTTTCACAGTCCTATCGAGCATTGGTGTTGGGTCTTGTTCCTTAACGCTTGACTTTTCTATTCAATAGAAAAGATAATAGGGATGGTTGAATCCTAATCCCCGACATAAAGCCAAATTCCTTGAACATTCACTTGATTTTGGGGATCAGAGTTTCTAAAGGAGTTTTTTGGTTTAGGCTTTAATAATTCAAGACCAAACCCCATTCCCCGAGGATTGAAATGAAATTATCCTTTCTCTAACTTGGAGGAACTAGTCTTTATAAGGTGTTGATTATTGATAGGTACTAGTGTGAGCATTTATGATAAATGCATTTTTAGTAAATGTTTTGTTTGCAATAACATATCAGAAGAACTAGGAAAGATGAAGTACCGATTCAAAGGGCATAATCCATCATCCAAGATCACCACCATATCCAAAATTGGAGATACTAATTTGGGACATGTGGAACAAGTAAACTTCATGGGAAATGTACGTAATGAATAGAACACCACTAGCTTCAGCTTTAGCCAAATCAAGATTAGTGGAAACAAAAGCATTCCTTGTGTCTTTATAGTCTCTAAAATTGGTCCTGGTTTGTGCTATGTACTACAAACCCAAAAGGAGATAAGTTCTTAGGCCTTCAAGTGAAGTGGTCTTGGATTTTAGACCTGAAACAATTGAAAAGGTTTGGTATCCCCTTGCATGAGGAATATGTAGATCAACATTTGAAAACGAGGTAGAGTAATATGAGAAAAGCAAAACTTCTCAATACTTTGTTAATGACAATATTTTGTCAAAACCAAAGGAACGTATAAGCTAAAGTAGCTAAGGTCATTAACAAGAGTTAATTTCAATTAAATGCCAATGACCAAATCACATTTCTAAGTAAAGTGTAGGGGCATCCAAATGCCATGGATTTCCACCCATGGATGTGCTTGTTCAAAAAGTCTCACCAAAGGGAAGGACAAGATCGACTAGTGCATTATTAACAATAATAACCTTGACAACCAATTGAAAGATGTGTTGAATGGGTCTAAATTTCATATGGCCTCCTATTTGGTTAACTTGCTAGTTGTTCAGGTCACATTCCTTGGTCTAGAAAGAGTGGGTTCCTTGAGGAATCAAGTGTTAGGTCACATCATCACTACCACCAGCTACCATCGAGAAAACCCAGAAGAACTATTGTCTTATTAATGATGTCATTGTTATGCTTTTAGAAAATGACATTAAAAAAAGAGTCTCTATAGAAGTAAATGTAGAATTAAAGAATGGTAGATATTGGTACATCCAATTAAAAACTTTCTCTTCCATTAGAGTTATAGGATGCAATAAGGCCCCTTACAAGCTCCTAAGGTATCCAAGTGATAAATTGGTATTGTTGGAGGTTTTCTAAAGGTAGGTGAAGTTCATAAGCTGGTAGTAGGAAAGCATAAAGCCAAAATTCCCTTTCCCATTAAGATCGGTGCCTATTTATGCACAAATATGAAAAGTGCAAAAAATAATAAAGATTAAAATGACTCCTTTATCCAAGGACCTATATGGAGAGATATGGAGAAAGTTTGCTACTATTGGAAAGATCGATCCAATAATAGGGTCCTTTTTGCAAGCATGAACCAGCTATTGAAGATCACTAGGCTAACTATATAGATGAGTATGAGGTGAAGCTAAGATACTTTTGCAAGATGGAGCTAGACTTGGCAAAGCCATGTAATGTAATCAAAATTCCAAAGTGCTTGATAGAAGATGTGAAGAAATACATCTCTCTTACAACTCTCAAGTTATATACAAGATGTTTACATGTATAATGTGGATTGTTCACTAGTAGAGGTTGCATCCATAGATGATAGAGCAACCCTAGTGATAACTTGGATCAAGGAATAGGTTGATTCCATTTTTCCTATGCTAGACTTACCTGAACCCACAACGCAAGAACAACCCAAGAAGAAATCCAAAGAATCTTCCAAAATGGAAGAATCATTCAAGTCGGGATAACCTTCCAATGTCATTGCAACGAAATTCAAGGACAAAATGAGACAGTCTTCCATAGGTACTACCACAAAATTCAAAGAGAAGCTTAAACCTTTTAGAGCAGTCATGTGAATGCTAGATTATATGATAATGGTTTATATGATTCTATCTAACAGTCGAAATCCAATAAGTGGTTAATGTTACCATTGTCTTGTTAGTTTAGATATGCTTTTCTTTTCTCTTTATCATATTTCTTTTTGAACTTTCATTAAAGCCACACCTTAAAGTAGTTTAAATCACTATGGAAGCAATTGAAATATTCCAATTTGCTTCTTATGAAATGTTGTAATATCCCTTGCTAGTTCTGATAAAAATCTACATACTGAAACCCCTCAAGGAATATCGTCACACACTTGTCTTGCAAAGTCTAAACTTCTTTCTCTTTGTTTCAGTTAGTTTGTTTCATTTTGACAATTGCAAATGGTGCTAAAATGTTGGGAAATGAATACTAAGGAACTAAACATATGCCAATGATGCAACACAAGACCTTTTTGTACCTCCCAAATGCAAATTAATTACTTACACTAGGGCAAATCAACACCTACCACTAATTACCATTTCGGCATACACTTGTCATGAAAACTAATATGTTGATTATGAGTAGTATTGATATGAACATTACATCAAACATTTGGTTTGTAACTTATCCCTCCTTATTGATGTGCGAAAATTAACAATTACAACTTATTGAATGCATGTTAGAACCAAGCAAATAACATTAACATAAACTCTTAGCAAATGATATTAAACCTAATAATTTACGCAACAAATAAGAAACAAACATTAATGGGGCATCAGTGGGGGAGGGTATGTCCTTCTGTCGTCTATTGGGGTTGGGGCATATGCTCGTATCCTTGTGGAGGTGGATGTTTCTAAGGGTCTTCTAGAGAAGATCACTTTGGCTTCTCCTAGGGGCTCATGGATCCAGAATCTAGATTATGAGGGAATCTTGTTCAGGTGCAGAAAGTGCCATAAGACTGGCCATATTGTTGCCAGTTGTTTATCTGACAGGATAAAATCGAAGAAACCGCCTTCTTGGTGGGTGGGTGTTGTTGACCACCATTATACGGTTAGAAAAGTTCCTAAGGCTGGGGGTATGGATGGTTGCCCCTCACAGGATGATCTCACTTCTATTAATTCTATTGTTGTTGCCTCGGATGTTGTCTTGGTTCAGACAGTTGATGATGTCTTTTTGGATGTTGCGGTTGTTTTCCCTATCCAGACAGATGATGTTGTCTCTGGGTCAGATGTCCTCCCTGCTGGTGTTGTGGTTTCTTTTGCCTTGGATTTTCAAGAGGGGATTTGGGGATTGGTGGAGATGTTGTCCCTGTCCTAGTTGATGCTAGTGTGGCCAGCCTTGCTTTTCAGGTTGTGGGTTTTTCTGCTAATTCTTTGGCTGGGCAGAGTGATGCTAAGAAGGTGGAGGAAGGATGGACAACTGTTAAAGGAAAGAAATTAAAGTCTCCCAGGCCTTCTTTTGATACGAGTTTACCGTCACATAAGGGTGGGCTTAAATGATTTTCTTGATTGCCCTTTTATGGATTGATGGTCTAGTTTCTGTTTCATTCTTGTGGGAACGCTTGTTTGCTCCCTTTGGTGTGTTTGGTGTTGTGTCACAGTAGTTTCTTTGGTCTCTTAATGCTCTATCTTTCTTAGTTTATTTGTAGAAGGTTTCGGGTCATTTCAAAACTTGTTTTTCACTTAATCAAAACAAATAAGAAACCAACAAACAGCAAAATTGGCACCACAATGTGATGTTATCATCCAATGCCCAAATATGAACTAATTGTGTGCCCTAATGTCAAACGATTTCTTAAATATATCAAACGTCACCACTATGAGATTCACGTGTGGCACAAAATGAATCGCAAATAGCAAGAAACAAGGTACGACTGCTATTTTAAAACACTCAAACCTTCTCTATGAACCACGTCTCAATGGCTAGGCAATTATTATCAAATGTTGTTGATAACCTTTTTAGAATATGAACAATCCTTTACCAATTTTCAAAGATTTGAAGCTCGGTAATGGCTCCTGATTGAAATCATCTCCCAATTGAACAATTTCATTGGGTCTTCCACCAACTCAAAGTGTTGAAAGCCTGTAGAATTCACAATTTCCCAAGCCAAACTGAAACGCTTGTATTTTCTCTAGACACTTCGCAAAAATCAAGCAAAATCTATCCATCAACATAATGAGGTTCGATTTCGTTTCATTTTCTTTTATATTTCCACCAAATGGTTCAAACCATGGGGCTTATTCAAGAAGCCTCTTTAATGAATATAACATTATCTTTTGTTGACCTTAAATTATATCGTTAATGAAGCATACTTTTTCCCATTAATATTATCGCCCCACTCAATAACACTTTATAAAGTTAAATAATAACTTTATAATATTGATCATTAACAAATAATATCTTCATGACTCGATCTCTCGACAATGGGAACCAATACTTTCAAGTATTTTTCATATCTTTCCAATGGCAAAAGGGTTTTTCATTGCAAAGTTTGATAATGTTGGGGATCGAACTAAGATCCTGTGTGATTATTATTATTTTTGGGAGGATGTCAAGTTTATGCTTATGGTAAAGCCCCGGCACCCCAGTTTCAATCCTTCCTCTGAAGTCTTCAGTAAGATCCTTATAAGGCTTAGACTCCCCAACCTCCTCCTTCATCTTTGGAAAGGCTCTATCCTTGAGGAAGTGGGTGAGGCTTTGCAAGATTTTTTATTGTTGGATCAAGATTCCTACAAGATATATCATTCCACTTTTTCTCGCATCTTAGTTGAACTTGACACGTCGAAGGGACTCCTAGCTGAAATCAAAATTGATTCAACTTTGGGATCTTGGATCCAACAACTTGACTATGAGGGGATTCCCTTTGGATGTCGGAAATATTTTAAGACTGGTCACATCTCATCCCAATGTGGCTTTGATTCCAAGAAGAAGAAATCTTATCCTTCTTGGTGGAAGGGTGCCACTACCCAACATTACACAGTCCTGAAAAGATCCTCTCAACCTGGGAAGGAGGATGGTCCTGATATAGGTAATCAAGTGCCTATTGTTGTGAAGGTGGTTTCATGTCTTGATCCGCCTCAAGCTGTTCCAGTTGGATCTGTTGTGGTTGTTGGCTCTGGTCATGTCCCTTCTATTGGTTTTGGTCCTGTGTTGTCTTTTGTTGTTCTTGATGTGGCTGTTGTGGTTGAGGGTTCTTGTCTTGCCCCATCTGCTGGACTTGGACCTTCTCGTTCTCCGCAAAAGGATGCCATGATTTCTACTAGCAGGTCTGAGGGTGCTGGTTCGGCTTTCCCTGTAGGAGCTTTGGCTAATTCTATTCCAATGCAGGGTGTTGGATCTTCAACTTTGGTTTCTTTGTGCTGGCAGGAGATGACTGCTAGAGTTGAAGAAGGTTGGATCACAGTTAAAGGAAAAATTTCTAAGAAGTCCTCTCCTTTTGATATGACTCTTCGGTCCCACAGGAAGGGGACTAAAGGATAGGTATCTCTCCGCCCGCTGCAGTCCTCTAATGTTTCATTTTGTGTTGTGGTGTGGGCGTCTTTTTTCTGGGTCGCTAATCTATTCTTGGACAGTGATCTTTTGGGTATTTCTTGGGGTTACTAGCCTTTTGTTTCTGGCTGGTCTGTTGTGTCTAGGGCACTCTTAATGATCTATCCTTAGTTTCATCTTTGAACAAGGTTTTGGGTTCCCTTCAAAACTTGCTTGTATAAGGTTTCACGCCCTTTCAAAACCTGTTTTCCTCTTAATCAAAACAAATAATATCATTAAATGCTATTATAATTTTAATATCTCCTTGATTACTCATTATCTCTCTGTCATGTTTGAACCTAGAGGTCAGCCATCATTTCCACTGTGCATCCAACTGCCTTACTAAAAATAGTAAGGGTCCCTCTCTAACATCCACAAACTTACTATAAATAGTAAGTCCCTCAAAATGGAACCAGAAACCTTTGAATAGCCTAGCCTCATAATATACCCACAACCTGGAGAGGTAAACGTTGTCAACTACCACCTAAAGAACTCCAAAACTCCCAAAATAGACCCTCTAATCCACCATACTAGCCTATGAAGGTCAAATGATAGGCTAATCCTTTGAACTCTGATGCTCACAAAAAAGGGAACATTACAGTCCGCCCTCCCTAAGATTGCTTGTCCCCAAGCAATCATGATTGCAAAGAAGCTCCACTACACTAGAGGTCTAAAGGAAGACTATGAAATGCCAAACTGAAACACAATTGCGGCAACACCAGTATAACCATGATTGCACAAAGATGAACAACAACCCATCTATCCAATCTCTGTGCATTGAAACTCTGCATCTGAAAAAATTCATGTACATGAAGATTGAAAGTGAAACTACTAGTAATCCACACCATGTACACACTGCAATACTCCCTAGTGAACCTAGACTAGAACCCTGATTCACGTGAAGGATCCCACAACACACCAAAAAGTGTCCAACAAGATATACCTAGATCCCAAATCCTAAATAGAAGCCTTCCAAGAAACACGACCTTAGGCTTATGTTGTGCTACTCTGATCACAACATCACCTTCCTGCAAATGGTGAAGCAATCCAATGGGACACATCCAACGTGCAGTACTAACCCTGTCACCACCTGAATGCTAGATAAATGAAACTCACATCCATTATTATTGTGGAGATAAGAACATACGAAGGTGTTTATATCAAAACCACGATCTCCATCCTCTGCTAAATTGTCATGAGTGTGCTAACTCTACAAGTAGTTCCCCACCAACTTGCAGCTATTGATTCCATCTACTGGAGATGGTGAATATCCATCCCACCAAGGATGTTATTATCCTAGAACCAATCCACATCAATGCATCATCAAGTCCTCCACATGTGGACCAAAAAAAATGATGAGTGCTCCTCGTTGTATAGTTACGGTAGAAATCTCCAATCTCCATCAATGACTCATTACTGCTAACTTTGGAATCAGGAGATGGCTCCAATCCCTGACCCTGAATAGCTGATTGAGAAAGGCCTCTACTAACCCTCTCTATAAACTCAACCACAAAATATCTATGAGAAAGCATTGTAGTCACAGTATCTACAATCACTCCCACCAAATGATGAATGTTGCAAGAACCTCAGATGAGAGTATCCTTAGTGACTCCTAGCGGTCCCCTCCCGAAAATCCTTACTCTCAAGCAAGCACACAATAAACGAATCTGTGCATTAAAAAAATATGAGGCAGAATCAACATGTTGTTCTGCAACCCTCAGCTGATCACTCTGACTTTGTGACACAACAAGTTGTCTATTACCCTCAATTGCATGAGATGAAGTAACATAGTTGCATCCAAGAGAGGGAAATAAATCAACATGAGAGTCATTCTCCCAACCATATGACACTCTATAAATGCCCTGTGAAGATGATGTAGTAGCGTCATGTACTAACACACAACTCTCTGGAGAATCCACCACAGCCACACAAGAGCTATCAACAATCTGACCAACATCATTAGTCATAGTATTATCCTCGGGAGAACCTGAAGCAGCAAGTGGTTCTCTACCACTCTCAATCAAAATACTCATCCCATTTGAGACTACTGCACCTATATCGGTGATGAATGTCAACCCACTCACAGATATAACCCGTGGATATAAGATAATCACCAACTACCACTGTAGAAGACTGTATTGTATCTATGGCTAGTGAAGACTATGTCAAACTCAATTCCACTGTAATCTCTTCAATCCGTGACTGAGACTCATGAAGGGCCAATTGTGCGTTCTTTGAGGATTCCATAATCACCTCAAGCTCACGAGTGAGCTCGTCTACCTCCTCTTCCTTTCCCCTCAGCGCATCATAGAAAGTGTAATTCCACTTGAGAAGATAATCCCTATAAATGAGTAATTGTAAGTAGTTGTGTTTCATTATTCCCATAGCTTCTCGAAGTGCATAGAACTCTTCTAGGGAAAGACCACTATCATCGTGCTCGTCTGAGATAGGAGAACCCCAACCAAACGTAGCCAACATCTGACGAGAAACATCAAAGTTCTCTATGGTTGTGGCATTCATGTTGTCATTAACCTTAAGTTGCACAACCAAATGATGAGGACTCTGAAGCCAATGACTCCCATGCAAGTGTTACGACCCAAAATCTGCAATGTGATATGAGGTTGTATCAACATCACTCACCTCATGATTAGCAACAACTTGTGTGTTATCATCTATGCACAAATCAACATCCAAGGTATTGTTGCTAAGCGCCTCATCGGACGACTCAACTGGTAAGGTAGAAGCTTCTGATATGACAATATCTTCACACACTTCTGCCAAGGTTATTGCATGTTCATCCAACTCACGATCATGAGACCTATTGCCAACCAATGGATTTTATGATTTATCTTCCAAGGTCTGATTTAAAAAATCAGACTCATCATGGCATGAATCTACATCACCGGTCTCATTTTTAGCATCCAAATTTTGAGTACCTTCATGAGGCATCAAACTAGAAGCATGTTCCTTAAGTGAAATGGCTACTAACTCAGGGTAATGTGGACACCTACTACTACTACAATAATTAGAATTGTTAGAGCTTATATCCCTTGCAAATTCCTCATCTTTGACACTACCACCTTGCATGCTCACATTTGTAGATTCTCCTACAACATTTTCCTTATTGTACTGTTGTGTTGAATCTTTACTTGTAGGTGTGGATGAGTGTCAGAATTTCCTCAAAAGATAATCTTCATAACGCTACACATCATAACCTAACCTTTGTTGAGCTTGAGCAAGGCCCTTAACATCTTTTTCCAAGCTATGCCACTTTCCCATACCCAAACAAAAACAAGAGTGTTGGTCACTCAAATATCAACTGTATGATCAATATAAGTTTTTAATTTCCAACCCCAATAAGATGGCAGGAAACCATTTTCATACCACTATAATATCCCTTGCTAGTTCTGGTACAAAACTATTGACTTAAACCCCTCAATGAATATTGTCAAACACTTGTCTCGCAAAGTCTAAACTTGTTGCTCTTTGTTTCAGTTAGTTTGTTTCGTTTTGATGATTGAAAATGGTGCTAAAATATTGGGAAATGAATACTAAAGAACTAAACATATGCCAATGATGCAATGCAAGACCTTTTTGTACCTCCCAAATGCAAATTAATGACTTACACTAGTGCAAATCAACACCTATAGCTAATTGACATTTCGTCATACACTTGTTGTGAAAACTAAAATGTTGATTGTGAGTAGTATACATATGAACATTACATCAAACATTTTGGTGTGTAACTTATCCCTCCTTATTGATGTGCCAACATTAGCAATTACAATTTATTGAATGCAAATCAAAACCCAACAAATAGCATTAACATAAACTCTTAACAAATGATATTAAACCTGATAATTTACGCAACAAATAAGAAACCAGCAACCATCAAAATCGCCACCACAATGTGATGCTATCATCCAACATCCAAAGCTAAACTATTTGGGTGCTCAATAATAGTTCTTGATTGAAACCATCTCCCAATTGCACAATTTCATTGGGTCTTTCACCAACTCAAAGTGTTGAAAGCCTGTAGAATTCACAATTCCCCAAGCCAAGCTAAAACCCTTAAATATTCTCAGACTTCACCAAAAACAAGCAAAATTTATCCATCAACATAATGAGGTTCGATTTCCTTTCACTTGCTTTTATATTTCCGCCAAATGGTTCAAACCATGAGGCTTATTCAAGAAGGCTCTTTAATGAAAATAACATTTGCTTTTGTTGATCTTATATTATATCATTAATGAAGCGTACTTTTTCCCATTAATATAATGGCCCCACTTAATAACATTTTATAAAGTTAAATGATAACTTCATAATATTAATCATTAAAAAATAATATCATTAAATGCCATTATAATTTTAATCTTTCCTTGCTTACTCATTATCTCTCTGTCCTATCTAAACCTAGAGGTTAACCATCATTTCCACTGTGCATCCAACTGCCTTACTAAAAATAGTAAGGGCCCCTCTCTAACATCCACAACCTTACTATAAATAGTAAGTCCCTCAAAACGGAACCAAAAACCTTTGAATAGTCTAGCCTCATAATATACCCACAACTTGGAGAGGTAATCACTATCAACTGCCACCCGAAGAACTCCAAAAACTCCCAAATTAGACACTCTAATCCACCATACTAGCCTACGAGGGTCAAATGATAGGCCAATTTTTTGAACTCTGATGCTCATGAAAAAGGGGACATTACAAATGTGCATGAATGTTTACAATTGCAGTATAATAAACCTTGCATGTTCAAATAATTAAGGAGATAAAAGTGTTCGTGCACACAATTCTCAGCTTTTACCTATTAGAATATTACTTATGTTTCCTTTTAATGCTCAAGTTATTGTTTAGATAGTTTCCTTTTCCGTGGCAGTTCCATATTTTGGTAACTTGCTATTTTGTATGTATTATTTATGAGCAGTTTGCTCTCTGTGAATATCAATCAATACATTAAAATCTATTTTCTCTTTATATTATTTTATGGTATCAGAGCCCAGGCGAGTATTTTGGAAAAATTAATAATTTCTTTGAAACTATTCTGCTTCAATTTTTTCAGAAATCATTCTGGTCTATGCTCGCATTTTTTTTTGGAGTCAGGCAGTTTTTTGTGAAGAATCCTGTGGCTGGGATTTTCTAAGCTAAAGTTTTTAGCTTCTGTGCATGACTGTATCTGCAAATCGCGACCTGTCTTGCTGCATGAGTTGTATCTGTGGGAGGTTGCTTATCTGCACGTGATTTGCTCCTGCATTATTTTGACTTATGCTCGTGAGTTTGGGCACAGCTTCGTTTTTTATCATACGCAACTTTCCTACTCCGGGCCATTTTTTTCTCTTCCTGACGAGATTCATCTTGCTCGTAGCTCGCAACTCGTGGTTGTTTTCTTTGTCACTGTTTCTTTGGACGTCGCCCAAAGCTTCTGCGAAAGCTTTCCTAAGCTTTCATTTTTGTGGAAAGCTCTCTGCTCTTCCCGCGCGCGGCCTGCTAAGGTGACACGACCTCCATTCTGTCTGGTTTTCTCTGTAAATTGGCCATCAAGTGTCACTTTTGACCTCACACTTCAAAACGACCTCATTGGTGGAAGCCAACATTGCTCTTTTCTACAAATCTGCCATTGTTATCAAGAAATCTATTTTTTCTGAAGTTTTTTTTACAGCCGACTAGGGTTTTCTTAGAAGCCCTAAATAGTTGTACTGGTTCAAAAAATTTATTGTAGATTCCTGGTGGGTTTTTTGAAATCTCAACTGGGTTGGTGTCAGATTTTTCAGGGTGCCTCATTTTTCGTGTCTCAATTTCTGAGCCAGCAGATTTGAATTTTGACTTCAGATTCTTTCTGGGTTTTCTGTCAGCATTTCTAGGTACCTGTAAGATTTTTCTAGGTCAGCCAGAATTTTTCTTTGAAATCCATGTCTGTTGCACTTCATTCCTGAAGTGTGTACTTGATTCAGCTCAGTCTTCTTTCAATTCTTTCTGTGTTTTGGATAATGTGCCAATGACATCTTTGACCAATCTGATGTTGGAGGGAAATCAGCGGTTTAATGGCAGTAATTATAATACCTGGAAGTAGCGTATGTTGACCATATTTGAGTATCGTCGCCTCGATGAACTAGTTTTGGGCACAGAAACTCGTCCCACCTCAGCAGGCACTGATCAGGACAAGTTTGATGATCGAAACAGAGAAGCTGTCATGCTCCTAAAGTTGTCTGTTACAGATTACCAGTTGCCTCAGACTCCCTCTGGAAAGACAGCTTCTGATATTTGGAAGCACCTTAAGGAGCTACATGAAACCTCTGACAAAAGAAGGGCATTCTTCTTAAAGAATCAGTTGTTCTCCATCATGATGGATGAAAGTTCGTCTTTACAGGACCATCTCATAAAGATTAAGGACATTCGAGATCAACTTGAGGCTGTTGGTCGGAAAATGAAAGAAGAAGACATGGTAGTCATCACTCTCAAGAGTCTACCACAATCTTACGAGCACTTTGTTGAAACTCTCAACATTACGTCTACGAATTTTGATTTGAAGTTTCCTGATTTATGTAACAAACTTCTACAGCAGGATCGTTGGAAACAGCAGTTTGGAAGTCGTGCCCCCTCGTCCTCTTCAAAACAAGCCTTTGCAGCTAAATTTTAGTCATCTCCGTCATCACAACAGGGAGGTTCACACCAACCCTCAGGCAGTTTTTAGCCAAAAATTGTGCAGTGTCACTATTGTCGCAAGTACGACCATATGAAGAAAGATTGTCGGCAGAGAATCGCTTATGAACAAAGGAAGCACGGAGGGTCCCATCAGTAAGCGAATGTTGCTGAACAGTCTGAGCAGAAGGAGTCTATTTGTTATGCTTTTATGGCTCAAAGCCCTTCAGATTTAGCTAGGTCTTCTGCTTGGTTTATCGACTCTAGAGCTTCACGTCATTTTTCTCATCGGCGTGACTGGTTTACATATTTCTCTCCCTTTAGTGATTCAGTTGTGTTTGGTGGAGGAGAGGAGTATAAAATTACTGGCCGAAGAAATGTCCAGATACAGTCTGGTTGGAGGAAGCTCATCTTTCTCAATGTGTGCTACATTCCTGGTATGGCACTCAATTATTTATCTATGAGTCAGATCATGAGAAATTCTCCCCAATTGGATGTGGTGTTCAGTGCTCACCAATGTTCCATTATTGATCGTGAGACTCGTCTTACTGTTGCTACTGGTCTAGAGGATCGTGGCCTTTATCGGTTTACTAACACCGGTGATTCTCCTGAGATAGCTATGGCAGCTCGTACTTCATCTCTCAGCACTTTGTGGCATCAGCGATATGGACATTTCAACATCTCGTATCTCTCTCAACTGTCCCGGGCGGGACTTGTTTCTGGTCTACCTGATATTCAGACACAACATTTTGGAATATGTGGCGCCTGTCAAGATGGAAAACAACACCAGACTCCCTTCAATGACGGGGATTCTTGGCGTGCATCTAAGGTACTTCATTTACTTCATGCTGATATTTGTGGTCCTATGAATACATCTTTTGTTACTGGTTGCAAATACTTTCTGCTTATTGTTGATCATTTTAGTAGAAAAATGTGGGTACACTTTCTTAGACACAAATCAGATGCATTTAGTACCTTTCAGCAGTTTAAATCTTTGGTTGAAAAAGAGTCTGGCTGTAGTATCATCTCTCTTAGAACAGATAACGGTGGAGAATTTTGCTCTACTACATTCTCCGACTTCTGTTCTACCCAAGGGATCAAACGTCAGTTCACTACTCCCTACACTCCTCAGCAAAACAGTGTTGTCGAGCGTTGCAATCGTACGATTGTTGATATGGCTCGTTCTATGTTACACCACCGGAGGGTTCCTAATAAGTATTGGGCAGAAGCAGTGTCTACTGCTGTCTACCTCCTTAATCGTTCTCCTACTCAGGTTGTTAAGGGAAAGACCCCATAAGAGGTTTGGTCTGGTCGTAAGCCCCAAATTAGTCACCTGAAGATTTTTGGCTCTTTTGCATATGTCTAGATTCCTGATGCTAAGCACTCGAAGTTGGATTCCAAGAGTCAAAAGCTAATGATGACAGGGTACAGTGACAATTATAAGGCTTACAGACTGATAGATGTCGACACTGATCGTCTGACTTTCAGTCGTGATGTTTTTGATGAAGCTAGAGGACCTTTTTTGTCATCTTCTGAGCAGTGCTCTGAGGATCAGCCTCATAATTTTCCTCTTCCTCTCGCTTCACCTGATGGGAGGGATGATGCAGAGCCTTTCCTTGATGTCTGCCTTGAGGCTCCTGTCACTACTCCTATTGAGGATCCGGAACACAACCCTCTTCCTACCCCTGATGCATCTGTTGATGTCCCTGAGCCGCTTCCAGCTCCTCCAGCTATTGGCCCCTCTACTCTCTGGCCTAAATGGTGGGCTAAAACTATTGGTGATCTCCAGGATAATGAGCTCATTGAGGGTAGAGCTTCCAGAAATAAGAACAAACAACAACCTACAGCCAATTTTGCTCTTATGGCTAACGTCCATAGTGTTTATGAGCCCCAAACTTATTCTGAGGCTAGAGGTATCCCTGAGTGGGAACAGGCTATGGACGCTGAGTTTCAAAGTCTTCAGAAAAATCACACTTGGGCCCTTTCTGATCTCCCTTCAGGGAAGAAACTCATCAGTTGCAAATGGGTGTACAAGGTGAAATACAAATCTGATGGAACTTTAGACAAGTATAAGGCTCGTCTTGTTGCTCGTGGTTTCTCACAAAGGGAGGGTATTGACTATGAGGAGACATTTGCTCCTACCACAAAAAAGAGTACCATATGGCTTGTCCTTGCCTTAGCAGCTCAGTTCGGCTGGCAAGTCCATCAGATGGACGTTAAGAGTGTTTTTTTGAATGGTGACTTACAGGAAGAGGTCTACATGACGCAACCCCCGGGCTTTAAGGTTGTTGGTCAGGAACACAAGGTCTATAGGCTAGTCAAAGCCTCTATGGTCTGAAACAAGCTCCTCAGGCTTGGTACATGAAAATTGATAAATACCTAACTGATCATGGTTTTCAGTGGAGTCCCTCATATTCAAATCTGTATATCAAACATTCTGGTGATGATATATTGTTTGTAGTTGTCTATGTGGATGATTTGATCATTACTGGCAGTTCCACACATTTGATCACTGAGATCAAACAGGATTTGTGTCGCACCTTTGATATGACAGATTTGGGACTCTTGCACTATTGTCTCAACATTGAAGTTTGGGAGACTAAGCATAGTATCTTTCTTTCTCAGTCCAAGTATTCCAGAAGTCTTGTGGACAAGTTCAGAATGCAGGTTTGCAAACCTGCCTCCACTCCTATGGAACCAGGGCTCAAATTGTCAGATTAGTCCGATTCACCTGTTGTGGATGAATCTTTGTTTAGACAACTAGTGAGCAGCCTCATTTATCTTACTACCACTCGACCTGACATCAGCTTTGTCGTGAGCTACATATCATGCTTCATGACAGCTCCCAAGGCTGATCATTGGATAACAACAAAACGTGTCCTGCGTTATGTAAGTGGTACTCCTGATTATGGCCTTTTGTACACTCGGAGTTCTGATCCTACACTATGTGGATATACTGATTCCGACTGGGCTGGTTCGATTGATGATCGTAAGTCTACCACTGGATATGTGTTTAATTTGGGATCTGGTGCTGTCACATGGACTAGTAATAAGCAGCAGGCGGTGGCTCTCTCTTCGACAGAAGCAGAGTATTGGGGAGCAGTCAAGGCAGCTTGTGAAGCAGTGTGGCTTCGTCGGACGCTTGCCAATATGCATGTTCCTCAGACAAGTCCGACTACCTTATTCTGTGATAATCAGGGAGTGTTCAAACTCGCAAAGAATCCAGTCTTTCATGAAAGAACCAAGCACGTGGAAACTCATTGTCATTACATTCGTCAGCTGGTTGAAGACGGGTCAATTCAGTTGATGTATGTTCCTACCTTGGAGCAGCCAACAGATATCTTCACCAAGTCTCTCGGATCTGATAAATTTGTAAAATTCAAGAAGCTATTGGTGTTGTTGATAGATTGAGCATTAAGGGAGGCTATTAGAATATTACTTATGTTTCCTTTTAATGCTCAAGTTATTGTTTAGATAGTTTCCTTTTTCGTAGCAGTTCCATATTTTGGTAACTTGCTATTTTGTATATTTTGTATGTATTATTTATGAGCAGTTTGCTCTCTGTGAATATCAATCAATACATTAAAATCTATCTGCTCTTTATATTATTTTATTACCCAATTTCAACTAGCAAAGGCACTCTCATGAGACACCCTCAGGCCATAAGATTATCCCAACGCATTCAAAACCTGGCTTAAAAGGAACCTTGGAGCAAGTTTCCTTGCCTTTCAAGGAGTGATGGATTGTCGTTGACTTCCAGTTCTCTATGCTATCACTACCATCAACACATATCATTAGCTTGTAAGTGTACTCACAAATGTACAAACTTGTAACCTTATAAATTACAACATCTTCCTTCAATCATACTTTACAAGTATTGGGTTATTCAAAATTGCATATATCCAATGACACATTGCAGAACACCTTATGTAACTCAATAATCAAAATGCAGCATGACAATAGTCACATTGTAAGGGTAACATAGGAAAAACCCAGTGTGGGAAAACTCCCAACCTGTTACTGCGGCCTTATGGCTACCACTGACCTGAAAGAAGACACCTAGATGGTCCATATTTGAGCAAGCAAAATTGTGATTCACTTTGGAATGCTTCCTTATACATCATCTTATGCTCAATGCTTGCCAACATACAATTCCTCTTTGCTCTAACCATTGCAAAATGGAATAAGGCCTCTTATTTAAATATGAAGCATCATTTGGGAGGTGACAAAACACTAATGACACTTTATTTTTCTATTGGAACCTGAATAGAAAGAGAAAACATTCAAAAGAAAAAATCAATTGCTCCACTCAGCTTAACATTTTGCTTTTTTCATATCCACCTGAAAGTAGCATCAAAATATTACATTAAGAGAATGCATGCTGTCTGTCTACACAACATATTTAAATTGAATTGACATGTTTGGAAATTGTAGCAGATCATTTCATAATGTACCTGTTCCAAAAGAATGTGACAAATAATAAATAACTTCAGTTTTATTCCACTGCAAACTATTAAAGTACAATAATTATGATTTTGTCAGGTTGGATATCAATGATGTCATGAATTTCTTTTCCTTGCAAACAGTAGACTAGAACTGGATACATTTGTATCCTTGAATAATTTGGAGACTTGCATAGAACACTTATCAGAGACATATATTTACTCTACTCCATTCAACTATAGACATCAAGCAAGATCCCAAAATGATGACCAAATTCCAGCAAACTATTCAAACATGGAAGCATAGACACATGTCAGAATGGTTATTCAATCAAATCTATTACATTTGTTTGAGAGGCCATAAAATTCTTATCAGCTTTTAATATCTAGCATTTGTATGATGAATATTCGCCATATTGTATGATGAATATTCACAGTAATTATCTGGACAGATTGGTCTGTGCCAACAATAAGTAAATAGTGGAGGCTTAAATAGAAACATGAAATAGCATAGGAAATTGATACCAACAGCAATTGTGAATACTGATCTACAAACTGAAATATGATGCCTAAAAAAATATTTTTCTACATGGGAAAAGGCTTCTTGACTTTCATTACTGGTTTTGACAGCTATCAAAAAAGATTATGAAAACAAGAAAAGGTTATTGTCCTGCAAAACTGTCATGACGGCCATTTCCAACCACTGATTTTGTTCCACTACACAAAACTTCTGGCAGCTACTGCTTGTTCAATTTTTTCTATAACATCATTGACAGTCATCGTTCCCAGTTCTCCACCATGCCTTGAACGAACAGTTAAAGTTTCACTATCCACCTCCTTTGGCCCCACGACAGCCATTAATGGTATCTTCTGTGTTTCTGAATTCCTAATTAGTTTGCTAAGACGCTCACCATATGATACTTCTGCTCTAATATTTTTCTTCCTCATCATTTTCACCACTTTCTGACAGTATGGCACCTGTTGAATTCCAATATTAATCCGTCAACCTAAAACCCTTGTAGGAAAAACAAAATATGGAGAAGCAATCAATCTACAGACCTGGGTGTCTGTTACAGGTAAGAGACGGGCTTGTACTGGAGATAGCCACAAGGGAAAATCACCAGTGTAATTCTCTATTAATATGCCAAAGAAACGTTCAAGAGATCCTAGGATAGCTCTGTGAATCATTATTGGCCTATGTTTCTCTGAGTTTGAATCAATATAGAATAAATCAAATCGCTGTGGCAAATTAAAATCCACCTGCATACAGAAGTCAGCAGTATTATTTCAATTAGAAAAACAAAAGTCTGCAGTACTATATTTCAGGATGTGAACTCCATAAATCCCGTTTACTCCCCCAGATTATACTTGTTAAAATTCATGGGTATAGACCAAATATGTTTACCTGAATTGTTGAGCATTGCCACTTTCTTCCAAGGGCATCTTCAATCTTAAGATCAATCTTTGGACCATAAAATGCACCTCCTCCTTCATCAATAGAATAATCCCAACCCTTGTCTTGAAGAGCATCTTTCAAAGCAGAAGTCGCTTTCTCCCAAAAATCATCACTACCCACTGCTTTCTCAGGCTTTGTAGATAAGTTGACTTCATAACTCTTAAAACCAAATTGAGACAATATTACTTCTGTAAGATCTAGAACAGATCTTATTTCTTCCTTGATCTGACTAGGCAAACAGAAGATATGCGCATCATCCTGTAACAAACAGTGAACCTCTTAAGCAATATAAAAGAGATAAATGAATTGACTAGTAAATTTCAAACAAATCTTGAAACTGCAACCACTGACAACTACTAGATTGCAGAAAGATTCGTTTTTTAGGTTTTTAATTGGTTTTCATGTAGATGTAGAACAAAACAAGTCCCATCTTATAGAAATGATTAAAAATGATGCCAAAAGAGAAAATGAACAAAGGCCAAAAAAGAGGGGTAAATTCAAAATAATGGTTTATAGAGTCTGATATTCTTTATTCTCGTCTGTGAAAAATGCTCCAAGTGCCTCTTAACATATTTTTAAATGATAAGCTAAAAATCTAACGTAAACATGGTTTCTCTTAGACGTGTTAAACATTAGTTTAGGTGGCAGTACCAGCTCTTGTTCAACCGCTTTGAATGCTAAATACTTCATGTCTTGAAATTGAGGCAGAATAAGTTATCAAGCATGTATTCCTCAATATAGACACTTGTTTAAAAACCTATCATAAATACTGTAGATTTCTACATATAAAGTATAACTGCCATGACAGATATGTGTGATGTATACATAGACATCCTAAACATCATCAATTTTTTATTCTATTTATAATATCATTCTTTGGTTATTTACTAAATAGGGGTTATTTGATTAAAATAAAATCTATTGCATGAAAAACCAATTCAGATACGAAGCTCTGCAGAAAAGACAATTCATCATGCCCATCAAACATAATAATCGTTGAACAAGTTGCGAGACATCACACAAGCATTCAATTTACTGACGGTGAAATATTTGTTATTGTTAGGAATTAGTTTTCACATGGATAACATTATTAATATGATTAATAATATAGAATTATGTACGGTAATATTAAGTTGTTGAGAAACAACAACAATATTAATCTATAATAAGTGTTTGTTTGTGAGTTGTTATAGGGGAGTGGTTATAGGCGGTAGAACAACCTTCCTGTAATATAGGTTATGAAAAGCACCTATATATGTGTATGTAATCGTATTATGAGATGTTATAGTGGAATTGAAATATAATATTTTTTTATGTGCTAAATTTGCTCCCATTTTTCTATTATGGTATCAGAGCATAATTATTCCTGAGTGTCTGTGTTTGTCTCTTTAAAGTGTTGCTATGGCATTTTGACCTCTGTGAGGGTGATCGTGGCATATTGATCTACCAAAGCCTAATTCTGGTCGCCAATATACAGTCAACGAGAGTAAGGTAGAACCCTCTGCGGTGAAAATGAATTAGCGCTGCAGATTTTTCTCCAGGATAGTGAATTCTTTTGCAGGCAATCATTGCATTCATTACTTTCTACAAAGAAGATATCTTCCATTGAGTTCAATGCCTCAGGGGCCTTTGCAGTAAGTCTATTGTACTCTGTGTCACTTTCTTTGCTGCACAAGGCATCGTAGAAAAATTTAGACATTCTTATTGGATGGGACAAAGTAAGATGAACCAAACCGCAAAAGCTGATACAAGTGCTGAGTGGCATCAATTTAGTGTAAAGTTTAAACATTCATTGCAGGCCTTGCAACTCACATATGCAGTAGAGGCGAATGAGCTTTGCACAGTTTTTAATGTTTTGTTTTCTTATGAACTGTTGATGTGCTGGAACAAGAGGCTTCTGTATTGTTAGAAATTAGTCTTTATTTCCTTCCGCCAGTATGATATTTGTCTTGATTTCATGGAAGAAATAACGAATAATAGTAAGATCTGAATAAGAAAATAGAGGCAACTCGGTTAAAGTGGCACAGTTGGAACCAGCAGCATCGTTTCTTTGCACACCTTCCATTTGACGCCTTCACGCAGGATTTGTTGCCCCCTTTTATCTCCTGCCACCCTCTCAATTCATTCACTTCCACCAATCTTCCTTAAGATTGATATTGTTTGGGAGTTGCAATAAAATTGTTTATTTTGGGAGTTGCACTAGGAATCTACAGCCGTCTGCTATATTGCTTGCAGAAATGGGTGCAAATCTGATGACTTACAAAGTACTAGAATAGTATGGATTTGTTCCTGAAAATGTGAAGGGGTACATGCTAAACAAGCATGACATCTTTGAGATTTATTTTGAAGGATCTTGCATCCTAGAATCAGGTAATGATCTCACGTACATAGATCACATCACAGGGCACATTTTCCATGGCATCGCTCAAGGATTTGAAGGACATTGACAAGGCCTCATTCTTCCAGCTCACCATTACTGAGTTTGTTCATAGAAGAAATTGGAATTTTGTGTGGGACTTACTGCAGTTTCTTTTCCATTGATAATTTTATTGAATTTCCTAAGTATGGTTGCAGGTTTAACCATAATGATTTTTAGGTGTAGTACTTATGTTAAGTTTTGTTGAGTTGTTATGTGTAAAGATCCTTAGATATTTATTTGAGTCTAAGTAAGCTACATCTATAAGTCAAAGTTTAGTTGTATCATTTCCTTTAGCATAGGGTTTGTGTTTTTGCTTTGATACAATGGTGAAGAAAGGTGTAATTTTCAATGCCATCCATGGGCTTGCCATGATTTTCACTAATTTAGATGATAATGATGGTGAGCTTGCGATTAATGCGCATCGTCACATTATCTTCAGCGAAGGTTGGTGGCATGCATAAACTAGAGGGTCATAATAAATGAATTGGGTCATTAAATTAGTAATTTCATTAAGATCAGTCTTATGTTTTTCTTTTTAGATTTAAGTTTTAATAGTTTCTTTTGATATAATCAGTTGTCCATACAAGTGTGCATTTGCAGTGCATGATCAGTGGTACCGACACTCCTTGTAAAAAGTTCACATTATGGGCGTGGGGGTGGGGGTGGGGGTGGGGGGGGGGGGGGGGGGGGGCANGGGGGGGGGGGGGGGGTGGTGGACATGTTCTTTCCATCCAAGTGACAAAATGAGCCTCAAAAGCAAAATCTGCTAAGTAGCCAGCACATTGGAGGATGTAAGCACAGGAAGCTGGAGGACATTCAGCGACGTCTCTCAAGTCACTAGCGATGGAGTTGTGAAATTGTTTTAGTGACAAATCAACTTGTGCCACAACAACTAAAGCCAAGATCAGTTTTAGTGACAGAATTGAAGATTTTTTGTTCAATATATGAACAAATGTGTGATTTTTTGGCCAATTGTAATTGATATTAAATTGTTGTTAAGATATGGTTATATTGTTATGTTTCAATATATATTCTTATTAATATATTTTTATATTTCCATTAAACTCTTTATAAAAGAGAAAAACTTTTAGTACCAAATTATTATTATTATATTTTACTTTTTTATTTAACTCTTGACAAAAGCGAAAAAATCTATTAAGACTGCATTATTATTATATTATCATATCATTACATTTTTATTTGATATTCTCAGTCTTATCCTTGTCCTTGAGAAAAAAGTGGATTTTATGTACAGACACTTTCAACCCCCATAATTAATAATACTATTATGTCTAATCTATTGTTATACTAGTATTTTAGATATTATATATTTAAAATAATGTAAAAATATAATTTTTTATATATTTATTAAGAATATCAACATACTAATCTTGTAATATAAATAATATAAAATTTAAAAAATAATAATAAAATCATTTTTGTTTTTCATCCATTTAAGTGTCACAAACCCATCAAATTAAATGCTCCTAGCTTTTATTGATTGACATTTTTGCATCCATATGTGTGTAATACACCTTCGGCGCAACAAGTTATTGAAATGACCACTATTCAAAACCCACAAACAAGAAAAAACAACTCTTAAGGAACTAACAACAGTGGAAAAAGCCACAATATCAATAATCACTTCAAGAACTTAGATGTTCATTGCAAAGAAGTAACCTGAAAAATGAAATTAGTTGTGAATTCCAGGGTGCTGAGATTGAGGCAAGTCGGTATCTTATTATTTGCTTGCCATTGGAATCTAGATTATGAAAAATAGAAAGTTTGAGCACACACCTGAGTGAAACCTCTTACTCGGAAAAGACCTTGCAAGCTTCCAGACATCTCATATCTATATACTGTACCCAATTCTGCAACTTTAAAAGGTAAATCCCTGTATGAGCGAGGGCTGTTTTTGTAGACTAGTATATGATAGGGGCAATTCATAGGTCTAAGTTGATAAAGCTCATCTTCTATATCCATTTGATTAAACATGTTTTCTTTGTAAAACTCTAAATGTCCACTGATCTTCCAAAGATCAGCTTTGGCCACATGTGGTGTATAAAGAAGTTCATAACCATGCTGTATATGAGTTTTCTTCCAAAAATCTTCAATATGATTCCTAACAATAGCTCCTTTAGGATGCCAAAATACCAAGCCCCCTCCTGCTTCCTCCTGAAAATAAAAAACACAACCAATCTTACAAAGTTATATTGATATTCAAGAGTTCTCAATTATTCACATTTGGAAACATTGCACGAGCAACTATAGAAACAAGTAAAAACCATGACCAAATTGCTAATAGCTGAGGTAATCATCATTTTTAACAACATCAAGGTTATATATATTCTTTAATGTAATCTGTAGTTCCTTGTAATTGAATTGGGAAACCACAAGGGCTACAGCTGCAATATACAGTCTTGTATCAAAAGTGATGGCATAAACCTAAGATACCAGGAAAACATGCAAGGAGTGTGATTGAGACTAGAATACTGGAAACAAACAGATGGTAGAAAGTTAGAAACACATTTTCTGTACATTTAGCAATGCAGTATCAATTCCATAGTAGCTTGGTCAAATATGAAAAGAACTTTACAGTTTGGTAGAGTGTGAAACAGACAACCTCAGTATGTGCATGTATTTAAAATTAATCTTTAATGAAATCAATAATAAAGAAATATTTTTCTTGTTAAATATTTTCATTAAATCACACATTATTTTTAATACATAAATCTGGGTCAAATAGATCTATGTCCTCTATATTAATCTGTGCAGATTTGGTTACAGGTACTTGCAGCGATAGAAAAGGCAAGTGTTTGGAAAACCTTAGGACACAAAAAAGATAGCATACAGAGTGAGCATATAATGCCATAAAAAATAGGGAATTCAAAATACCATTCATCAATTTAGAAATATGATTGAAGTGAGACAGATTGCTTTAAAATTTCAACACAAGATGGAAGAAATAACAGCCCACTTATATTAATGGCTGAAAAGAATTTTCATAGCCACAAATTATCTAAAGAAAACTATAATTTGCTGCAAAAACATCCTGCAGCCAAAAGCAGGTCAATACCATGAAATAAACTCAAAGTTGATGCCGCCGTTGATTTCCTTATGGGGCTCACATGCCATCTCACTATCCTCATTTAAAACTTATTGCTGGATGCTTGTTCCTGCTCGGACCTGCAAGATTTCTTTTGGGGGTTGAAATCCTTTGTACTCCTTTTATGCTGGACATGAATATTCTCATTAATATTTCCTAGCTGGCAGTTTCAAGTCAAAAGCATTTTTTTTCTCATTGCTGGATGGTTTCCAAACATCATTGCATTTACTAGCTGGTAGCAGGGTCTGTTGAGTAATACACTTGTGTAATGTCCCCATTTTAGGCACATGGGATTAGCTTATTCCTGTGACCCTCATAGGCTAATCAGGATGTTGGAGGGGGTCGTGTGGCAGAGCCAGTGGTCAGTTTCCACTCTGGAGGTCTGTGATGTCAGGATTGCTCTTCGTTTGAGTCAGATTGACATACTATTTATGGTAAGTGTTATTTTTGGGCAATAGTCATGATTGCTATTTTTAGCAGTGCGCTTGTGCTTTGGTATCAGTGGAGTTGTAGATTCATTTGCAAAGTTTCCAGTTTGAGGGACTTACTATTTATAGTAAGTATATTTTTGGCAGTGTCTTTTTATGGCAAGGCATTATGGCGTCTGGCTCAGGCAGTGAATATCTACATGGCGAGTTATTTATCCAGGAGATTTAATAAGCTATTTGATAATTGATGATTATTAATTAAGTTATACTTAATTAATAATTTCAGAGCTTGTTATTTATTGCCAATGTATTAAATGTTTTCTTATAAAGTCTTGGAGTGAAATATGATTAATTATTATATTTCAATCTCATGAAATACAAATGGGGAAGAAAAGCTAAGTATTGCTTTTTAATTATGAAAAGTGTGAAGTTGAAGATTAGGGATCGATTTGTAAAGAAGACTTTATAAAGGCTTTGGAAGAATTGGAAGGGGGATAATGCTTATTATTCATTCCTCTTTTGGTAAAAAACATCATTTTTGGCGTGAGCTTGGAGTGAGGATTTCAGCAGTTTGGGAGCTTGTAGAATTGCAAATTTTACCAAGCCTTGCACTTTGAATTGGTCTCAATACCAGTGAATTGTGCCTTACGATGTTATTGAGCAGTGTCAGTGATTCACCACATGCTGGACGCATTGAGGGCTGGAGATTACAGTCTGGTTTCTGAACGTCAAGCAGATTATTATTAGCGGTGTTTTTCAGTAAGGCTGGCCGCATTGTTACATAGCCGTAGGAAGTCTAGAGGAGGTGGCATTGGTGGTTGAAGGCCACGGTTGCAAGTTGGGCCGCAGCAAATAACTTCAGCAAAGGACAAACATTTTCATGGTAATGTGTGCATCTTCCGGCCCATGTTATGATTTTGCAATAATGTTATGATCAAGAAACAAGTTCTATATTATTTGATAATGATGGTTGTATTATTATTTGATAAAAAGGAGTAGAGTTGTTAAGAAAAGATTTGTAATTTTATTGCTCTTACCTGGCGAATTATCTTAAAAATCCATATCTTATTACAAATCTAAAACAAATTAGAATTTTGCAAGCAAATTTAGAGATAGAGCCAGGCAGGTTCCTTATAGTGATATCAAAGCAGTTTCTTGCCATCCTATGGGGTGGAATTTATTGGGCTTACTTGTTTGACTTGAGTGATCAGCACTCTTGCTTTAATTGCAGTCATGGATAGATACAGGAAATCTGTAAAACATGGAAACCAGTTAGACAGTTTATCTGAGTTAAGAAAGCAAACAAATGCCTTAGTTAGGGATATGGAGAAACAAAGGCAAACATTGGAAAGACTAAATGCGCCACTTTTAAATCCGGCAACTGTCGATAGGGCAGCAGATTATTTGGTTTCTTTGTTCAATAGGTCCTCTTCAAAGAGAAGATATGAGGAGAGACGTGAGTATTATACAGGTGAGACATCCAGAGATCTCCATGATGAGTTTTCAGCAGCTGCTGATTTTGGTGAAGATGTTCTTGTACTTAGTGGACCAGCCACTAGTCCTATTTGCACACCTGAGGGTGGAGATTCTTTACAGGGACATGTGGATGTACCTGACTTGTTGCCAGATAGTGGAACTGAGTTTCAGCATCCTGAGCCTACCAGAGTTAGGGACATGGATCAGGTTGGTGACATGTCTACTGCCATTGATAGCAGCCTTGCATCAGTTGGTAGCAGTATCAACGATACAGGGTCTGATTTTCCAAACACTAGTTCTTTATGTGAGCTTGTCATTGATGTCGTGGATAGGGAGAGAGTAGAGGATGTTGTAGATGGGAGAGTAGAGGATGTTGTAGATGCCACTTTGGATTTTGACACCATAGATGATGGTGTTATCTTTGAGGACTACGAGGAGTATTTGAGCTCTGACAGCTCTGATGTTTATGACAGTGTGGAGTTAGTACAGGAGACTGTAGTCGTTTCCTGTACTGAGGATGTGAGCATGGAGCTACCCAGTGATGACACTCAGGATTGGAGTGTTACATATGAGTCAAGTGACATAGGTTCATGCCACAGTGTAGTTGGTACACGTGATGACATGGAGGTTTGTATGCAGCCGAAGATAGTAGGGGGTTTCAAATAGACAATGTTGATATTAGCATTGTGGATACCTCGGATGTTGAGTGTGAGGATGATGTGGGCTGCAGCGTGTTTGGTTTTTTATATCCAACATTGGGTATTGACTCAGCGTTGTCATCCGGTGGTGGTGGGTTCCAGGATCCGTTTTTATAGGTACTCACGGATGAGGATGGGGAAGCATATGAGTGGCAGGATTTTGTTACAGCCAGGGCTTCCACTCCTTTAGATGAGGTTACTTCTTCAGTGACTCAGGAGGATGACTCTACCTGCAGCGAGTCATTCTTGATTTATCAAACCCTGGGGGAGGACTCTGAGTTGTTAGTGAGTGAGGATGGGACCCAGGATCTGGATTGTCCTGTGGTTACAAAGGACGAGGTAGCTGAGGATTGTGATGAGTCAGATTCAGCAGCAGCTTCCTCGGGGTAGATGAGGATGAGTCCGATGTCAATACTCAGTTGGTAGATGTGTGCTCAGATGACAATACACAGAGATACGACAATCTTGAGGGGAGTTTGTTGGATACAGCTTCCTTCCATAGTATGGACAGTGCAGTTGAGATTGTACATAAGAGACCCGTTGTGCAGAGTCGTCATGTGACCACCCAGTTGAGAGTCGATGGGAGAGACATTACTTCTACTCTCGAGCATGTTGATGTCGCTCGTCAATTGTTGGTTGTTTATGTTGGGGTGCTCCTATGGCAGATGAGCACGGTGGTAGCTACCTTTCCCTGACAGAGATTCATTCCTTGCGGGAGGCTGTCAGGATTTTGAGATAAGATTATTTACTATTGGTAGCCGATCGAGATCACCTAGTTGAGTGGGGGAGTATGGCATATGAGGCTCTGATGGACAAAGAGGAGGTGAGCGAGCTTACTCAGGAGCTCACAACAACTTTGAGGCTTTAGAGGGCACTCAGTTGGCTCTTCAGGAGTCGCAGTTGCAGTTGCAGTTAGGAGAGGTGACTATGGAGTTGGAGCGGATTCAGTCTATACTGGCCATAGATCCAATTCAGTTGCATATAGTAGTGGTTGGTGGTGAATCAACTTCCACAGTTGGCAGTGATGGATGTGTTGGGGACACAGTTACATCCATCCTTGAGATAGATGCAGTAGATGCAAAGGAGTTTAGTGCATCAGTGGAGGACAGTAGAGAGTTTTGTGGTATCCGGTTCTCTAGTTGTTAGCACGATGGCAAATGATACAGGGCAGGTTTTTGGGAGTCTGTGGTAGCCAATGTGGATTTGTCCGAGAGTAGTGTGCCACTTGCTGACACCACTCCCTTTGATTCACAGGACACAGACAAGGTATCATCTGGTTTGGAGGCTAGTTCTCTTGATGATTTGTTTCCTTCTGTCGGAAGTAAACTTATTCCTCCTTTTCATACAGCTGATAGTGATAGGCAGTTGGAAGTGTCGCAGGTTCAGAGGAATCAACTATGGATTGTAGGGAAGCAGGTTGATGCTGCTTCTTATAATTTCTACTGCACAGAGTCTTTCATGGAATACTTGCTTGAGAGTCTGATTTTGCAGGAGGGTCCTTTCGGAGCTTCTGAGGGTACACTCATTCGGGGTTCTCGCGGTATTCAGATGTTAGTGGGGAAGATTGTAGATACCTTGACTACAATGCTTCCTCATCGAGATTTTGTGGTTGGGTTTGCTGAGAGGGTTACCCAGGATCCTGCCCAACCAGTTTTTCAGAGTTAGAGATTGGAGCCATCTCTTGATTCACGGTTCGATTTTGATGAGCCTCTGACAGGGGTTGGAGTTTTTCGCCATGATTAAACAGTGAGGAGCGCTCGTCACTTCTCTTTTGACCCACCGGTTGAGGACTTGTTTGCACGTCGGTGTGGGTTGGCTCCAGGATTATACCATTCCTTTTGGGATGGGTTTTCTCCATCTGCAGTTGATGGGGTTGGTCACTGCAAGTTAGCAGGAGTTGTCTTGCAGGGTCAGTACATCCAAGATGGTTTTACAATGGATGAATATCTGGATTACGAGAGTACACAAGGCAGATTGGCAGGGTGTGCAGGGAGCTCTGGTTTGTTAGATGGTTTTGGATATCCATTTTTCCTTGTTGTGGATGGTTGTGAGTTCCATCTCTACTGGGTTCCAACTAGTGATAGGTTTGGCACTGCGGATTGTGTGGGTCACTATGGTTGGCATGGTGACAGTGTGTTTCGATTGGCTCAGTGGATGGTGATTTCATCACAAAAGTTTGTAGGTGATCATAGAGACATTACTCCATTCTATCCTCGGGATCCAGGTGGACTTCTGTGTTTTGTTTTCTGAGATTGCTTGGGGACAAGCAATTTCAGGGAGGGGCACGATTTTTAGGCACATGGGATTAGCTTATTTTTGTGACCCTCATAGGCTAATCAGGATGTTGGAGGGGGTTGTGTGGCAAAGCCAGTGGTCAGTTTCCACTCTAGAGGTCTGTGATGCCAGGATTGCTCTTCATTTGAGTCAAATTGATAGACTTACTATTTATAGTAAGTGTTATTTTTGGGCGATAGTCATGATTGCTATTTTTAGCAGGGCGCTTGTGCTTTGGTATCAGTGGAGTTGTGGATTCATTTGCAGAGTTTCCAGTTTGAGGGACTTACTATTTATAGTAAGTTTATTTTTGGCAGTGTCTTTTTATGGCAAAGCATTATGGCATCTAGCTCAGGCAGTGAATATCTACATGGCGAGTTATTTATCCAGGAGATTTAATAAGCTATTTGATAATTCATGATTATTAATTAAGTTATACTTAATTAATAATTTAAGAGCTTATTATTTATTGCCAAAGTATTAAATGTTTTCTTATAAAGTCTTGGAGTGAAATATGATTAATTATTATATTTCAATCTCATGAAATGCAAATGGGGAAGAAAAGCTAAGTATTGCTTTTTAATTATGAAAAGTCTGAAGTTTAAGATTAGGGATTGATTTGTAAAGAAGACTTTATAAAGGCTTTGGAAGAATTGGAAAGGGGATTATGCTTATTATTCATTCATCTTTTGGTAAAAAACATCATTTTTGGCATGAGCTTGGAGTGAGGGTTTCAGCAGTTTGGGAGCTTGTAGAATTGCAAATTTTACCAAGCCTTGCACTTTGAATTGGTCTCAATACTAGTGAATTGTGCCTTACGATGTTATTGATCAATGTCAATGATTCAGTGTCAGTGATTCACCACATGCAGGACGCATTGAGGGCTGGAGATTACAGTCTGGTTTCTGAACGTCATGCAGATTTTGGAGGATCAGCATTGTTATATATTATTATTAGCGGCATTTTTCAGTAAGGTTGGCCGCATTATTACATAGTCGTAGGAAGTCTAGAGGAGGTGGCATTGGTGGTTGAAGGCCACAATTGCAAGTTGGGCCGCAGCAAATACCTTCAGCAAAGGACAAACATTTTGTTGGTAATGTGTGCATCTTCCGGCCCATGTTATGATTTTGCAATAATGTTATGATCAAGAAACCGGCTCTATATTATTTGATAATGATGGTTGTATTATTATTTGATAAAAAGGAGTAGAGTTGTTAAGAAATGATTTGTAATTTTATTGTTCTTACCTGGCGAATTATATTAAAATCCATATCATATTACAAATCCAAAACAAATTAGAATTTTGCAAGCAAATTCAAAGATAGAGTCAGGCAGGTTCCTTACAGGATGAAATTTGTTCCCCTCCCATCTCACACCCTTCCCACTTCATGGATGATTACTCCTTTGACTAGCAATTATTCTTTGTGACCAATTTCCTTATTTTAGAATGAGGCATTTCATTTCCATGGGTGATTTTTGGAAATTCGAGTTTGCATACCTATACATATGTTGAGAGATACAATGAGGAGAGAGAGGAGATGGGATGAGTAGGAATACAAGAAAAAGTTCCTCCTAAAATGAGAAAAGAAGATGGAAGATGGGCAATAGAGAATTCACAGAAAAGGTTCCTCCCTGAAGATCCTTAGTAGATCTGCGAAAGATGTAAAGGAAGAAATAGGATAAGGTAGGATGGATTTTTTTCTCCTTAGCTTATTTTAATAGATTGAGAGGTGTGAGAGGTTGTCTATATGAGATGATCAGTCCCTGTAGGGCTGCGTGATGCCTTTAATGCAAGGCTGTAATCTAAAATTGATGAATAAAGTTTGTTACTTTCATACCGTGTTTGTGAGTTGTTGTGTTGAGTTGCAAAGAGGAGGCCACCATTCATTGGGTCACCTATCCTTGACTGCATCACAAGTGCCAATTTCTAGTGTATCTACTAGTAAACTCATGTTTGACACCTCTTCTAGCTACTTTTGTCGCGTAAGTGGCATGCTAGGCAATTTAGCACACCTCATACTCTAATACTCAAGGGGTGCCCTTGTTCCATCTGTCACTTAACAACCTTATTTCTCTCTCAAGTGCCTTTATAACCCACACTTGCCACTTGAAAATATTTTTCAATGCCGAAACACGCCCTATAGGTGACCTCATCACTTAAATCTGTCCTAGGCACCTCTTTTATTTTTGTCTTTCACTTAAAAGCTATGTTATCGGGTTCGTACCAACAGACCCCAAACCAGGTTCGAGTACCCGCCCAATATTGGGTAAGCTAGTTAAATGCAAAAAGTAAATACACAGAACATAATAAATACGTGCCAGAGAACCAGTTCTTCCATTAATTCCTCAATCTCATGTATACAAATGATCACAGTAATATCAGATACACGTAAACACCATGCCTTTACCCAAAGGTGGTACATACAATATATCTGGACCGAAGGGGTGCAACGCCAACCGTCACAACCGTACCCCAACTACCTATCCTTTGGCCGACTAACTAAATACCAATGACACATAACAACATATCATTATTTGTAAAATTCCAATTTACTAATAATGTTTCTGAATACAAGAATGCAAAATGTCTGAAGCTCAACTGAACACATATTTCATTCCATGCAGAAATCCCTTTCAATTTCTTTAAAATTTATGATTGAATTATTCAAGTATTTATTGCCCAGAGTAATGTATCATTTGAAATCCAAACAAATAACAGGAAACTCAGATTATTGTATCACTTGAAAATCATACAAATGTTTTCTTTCAGCCGACAGATGAAAATAATATAAATGTTTGTAGATTCAGGGAAATAAGTAAATTTTGTGTGCACCTTATTTGCAATGTGTTGCAAATCCCAGCTACCTCCTGTATACGCCACGGCTACAAATAGACAGTGACGATTCCCAATATATTTGATATTTAAAATACAGTATGTGTCACGTGTTGTTTAGGCCAGTACTTCACGCGTCCGGTGAATATCATCTACTCTCCAATTTTCCCCTGCGGCAGCACATATATATATTGGATGTCTTACGCACCCAATAGTTATCTCCACAGAATAGTTCCAGGTGTTACTCGGATTCCCTGTTACTTTCGAAGTTCCAGACCGACACTGCAGTCCTAGCCGCCACCGCATGTAAAACTGCAATGCTCGATAATGTGGGCCCGCGCTCCCTGACTCCCGTCCGCTGGGCCAAAACGATGCCAGTATCACTGTTTTTGCATTAACGTTTCTACTTTCCCCGACACCTACTTCCACGCAAGGAGCTGCTACCTTCTTCTGTTAAAGAAAAGATTCCACTAGGCCAGATTGGTTCTGACGAAAGGAAAGATGTTTGTCTTCTTCCACAAATGTTTCGCAATTCTTCTCCCCCCCTCGATACATCTTCAAACTGCTCTTATAACACCGCAGGAAGAATTCCCGTAAGGGAACGGTTTTGTTTTATTAACAACCCGCACTTCAACCGCAATTTATTAACTTCAAAGGTTAATAAAGTTTATTTAAAAGAATAAATCTTCAAAGAAGTGTTTTATGAATATTACACTTAATAAGATTAAATAATTAATTATTTAATATCACACTTATTAATATTAAATAATTAACTATTTATTTATTCCCATCTATTTATTTAGGGAACATTACATTATTCCCGACAACATCATTCCCCCCAAAAAAAGTTGTCTCCGACGACTTACAACAAAATGGAGATAATGTGTACAACTAAACACAACAAAATCACGACTGAGAAGAAGGGGGTTGAGGGAGAATCCCTAAAGAGGCTAGTTGCACCGCTGAAGAAGCCAAACGAGCTCGCAGCTCATAGACCTATTGTGTCCTCGCCTTCAAGTCCCCCTCCGCAACCATCTGATGCTCCAAGGCTGTCTTCACCATCATAGTTGCCTCCAGGAGCTCTTTCTCCTTTGTATCAGACTCTTCCCGAGCCCGTGTCAAACTTAGGTGCAAAGCACTCCACTCACACTGGCCTCCGGCAACTGTTGCTCAAAAGAGGATTTCTCCTCAGCCAACTGTGCCTCCAAAGCTACCTTCTTTGTCCTGGCGGCCTCCAACTGAGCCACCATCTCAACTCTCTCTGCTGCCCAAGCTGCCTGTCGGCTAGCTAACTCCTGTGTACGGTGAGCCAAGTCTCCCTCGACTGCCTCCAGCCGGGTGGCCATCTCCTCCCGAGCTCTCTGTGCGCCCACCCGAGCAACCTCATGCCCTGCAGATAGGTACTCTGTACACCTCAGGGTGTAATAGCCCTCCTTGAAGGCCTTCTCTATCTTCCGAATAAGCTTCTCCACACTGCTCTCCACCACGAAGGTTGTTTTCAACTTGTCTTCCTCTATGATGGATATCTGGCTATATCTAGAAAACCCGTCCATGAACGAGTATATCTCGTGCCCGACGACCTCCTCCAAGATGGTCTCCGTGAATGGTATGGGAAAAGGATCTTTAATGGTCACCACGTTCAGGCACCTGAAGTCGATGCAGATTCTGATCTGGTTGGCCTCCTTCCGAGATATTACTATCAGTGACACCCATTGACTTGTTTGCACTTTGAAGATGATCCCCGCTACAAGCATACGCTCGATCTCATCATTCACCCTCGCTGCGTAATTTTTGTTCATTTTGTACGACCTTTTTTGTACAGGCACGACTCCAGGTACTAAGGGGATATGGTGCACGCACAGTTTCAGCGGTATGCCCTTGAGGTCTTTATAGGTCCATGTGAATACATCTTTGTATTCCATAAAAATCTTAAATGCAGGGGCCTTCAAAAAAGGGTTCTAGTCATCCCCTACCAGTGTGTTCCGCGGCTTGGCCTCATCTCCAAGATTAGTGACCTGCAGGGACGGTTCTTCATACTCCATGGGTCTCTCTACATTCACCCGAGCCTCCCCCTCCTTATATTCTCCATACTCTGGCGGGAACAATTCCATGTCTGTTGTTTGCTCCACTTCTTCCACTTGGAGCATATAGCTATGGAATACTTCATAATCTTCCATCTGCCAATGGAAGAGTCCATTCATCGACCCTATCTCATCCTCTGAATATTCCTCCAGCTCCAAAACCCCTTCATCGTTGGGTTCTATGTGACTCCTCCCTTCGTCCATTCAACCACTCTCGCTGTCAGACTCGGACTCTAAAGAGGACACAAACTCCTCACTCACCATCTGTGTTCGGCGGTCGATGACAAACTTATAGCCTCCCTTCTCCATTGACAAAGTGTTCTTTTTCCAGTTGTGTGTAGCCCTCACCGCCACAAGCCACCCTCTGCCAAGAATCGCACCGTACCCCTTCTTGAGTGGGATCACAACAAAGTCTAGCACGAAGGGTTGCGCGTCGATGGTGACTTGTTGCGCCATCAATATCCTGAGGGGTTTAATTCCTTGTTGGTCTGCTCCCAACAGGTTGAAAGTAGGAGGCCAGAGTGTTGGTTTCCCAAGATTCCTCCATGTTTCCTTTGTAAGGACATTTACCCCCAGTCCACCATCAACAATGGTATCCGTCAGGATGGTCTTGGGGATGCCCATCTCAATGACGGTTGGGTGTTTGCCAGTGTTCACCGCTAGGAACATGGGATCCATTGTGGACCCGCTAGGAACATCTGTGTGTTGGGTGGTGTTGGTACTGGGTTGGGAGAGAGTGCCTAGCAAGGTCGTCCTCAGCTAAGGCATTGTATGAAGATTTTGAACTCTTACAGGTACCTCCATGTTTAACATGTCTCAGTATGTTTGCCTTCACCTCCGACCGATCAGAAGTACCGTCGTTCTGTGTGCCTCCTTCTGCGCTCGCACCTCCCTTTCAATTTCCTCTCTTGCCTCCCATACCCTCTGCTTCTCCGTGCGGGGGTCCGGGTACGTAGCTTGTTTTGCTTGTGCGCGAGTAACGGCCAATACTCCTTCCCCCATAGTTTCCTCTATGTCCAACCAGTTTACGTCGGGTTTTGGACAATTGGCCTCATCATGGTCTCCCGGCCCACACCATTTGTATAAATGTTGTGTTGCCTCTTCCTTCGGATAGTCTCGAACGAAGCGCCCCCACTGGCTACAGGCTCTGCATTGGATCATCAGTCGACCCTTCGAATCGTATTGGATCCTGCTTCTTGTATTGTTATTGTTGTTATTATTATTGTTGTTGTTGTTCCTTCCTCCCCGCCAGTTATTCTTGTACCCTCCCGATGATGCATTGTTGTTTGTTTGGGAGCTGCATGCACCGCCCGATGTGGTTGGTTGTTCTTGAGTGAGAAGCACTTGTTGGCTTCTTGTCTTCATGTTGTAGGAACATTCCTTAGTAGAATGCCCCATCAGTTGGCATATGTCACAAAAAGCTTTCTTAGGACACGAGCCTTTCGTGTGTTCGTCGGATTGCACTTCGTACACCAGAGTTCTCCTTTGTCTTTCTTGTTGGGACCCCATTTAATAGCTTTAACTGTTGCTCCCTTCTGAAGAGTTGTCATCCTCGGACGAACTGTCCTTGTCCTTCTTTTCGGAGGTTTTTGTCTCGCTTTCCAAATCCATTGCCCTATTGTAGGCGTCATCATACGATGTGGGTGGAACTATCTTCATTTTCTTCCAAAGGGATTGTTTTAACCCCTTGACAAACCATCTTTTCTTTAACCCGTTGGCCGACTAGCTGTCCATTTTTCCCAACAGTTCATTGAGTCGCCGACCATAAGCTCGAACAGTCTCCTTTTTCCCTTGTTTTGTGTTGTAGCTTTCAACCACAATCCCATTGTCGTCCCTCAGTAGCCGAAATTCAGTCTGAAATTCCTTCTTCAAATTGTTCCATGTGTTAATTTTGGTCTTATCCATGTCGGAGTACCAGTTGATGGCTACTCCTCACAACGTGGCAAGGAATTGAGTTACCCACTCATCTTGGTCTGTAACTCCATTTGTCGACCAGATGGTTTCACACGTACGACAATGGCGGACACGATCCTCCATGCCGTCCCCATTGAACTTCGGTAGCTTCTGTTTTTGTAACATGGTTGGTCTCCTCGCCGCTACTGCTGGTTGTTGTCCCCATCCACATGGATTAGAGCCTACAGGATGTGTTTGACCACCGTGCCCCTGTCTCCCTCCAACACTCTTGGCAGCCCCAGTGTCCTCTCCCTCGTCGGCCTCTTCCTCACTCTGTTGGGTCCCCTAGCCTCCGTGCTAGGGGACCCAACCGATGTCGGGTCTCCTCAAGAAGAGCTAACTGTTGTCGAGTCTCCTCAATTAGATCCTCACTACTCCTTACCCTATTCCGGTGTCGGTCACCTTCAGTCTGGTTGCCTTCGCCTCCGTCGGGTCGCTCCTCTGCCAGTCGCCTAAGCCTCTGTCTCCTTTCAGCCTGGTAGCCTCAGTCAGCCACTCTGACTCTGGATCAACCTCGTCTAGAGTGATCGGAGAGCTGTCAGGGTCCAAAATCTGTCTGGTCCTAAGCCGGAGGTTGTAATGAACAAAGACAAGATCATTCAACCTCTGCACAGACAACCTATTTCGCCTCTTTGAGTGGATATACTCGAACATGGACCAATTACGCTCACATCCAGAGGCACTACTTGGCTGACTCAAAATCCGAATGGCAAGTCTCTGAAGAATTGGGACAGAGGACCCAAACGTCTCCCACCATCTATCTGAAATAAATGAAAGAAAAAACAATTAGTCTCATAAAGGTTAAACTGTTGAAAACTTAAAAAATATATAACTTAAGGTTATATTATTTTTATGGTTACCTGGTTGTATTGATGACCGACCTTCTATGGGCATTGGACTAGAGAAGACTACTCCTTCCTTATAATTAAATTTGTCTAGCTCTATGGTTCTGGTTGTAGCTGGGACATTGCCACTCATCTTCTGCAACACTGTAAATAGGCCACTATGAACCACGTCATTCGCCTTGAAGTCGGGACGGAAACGAAATGCAGGATTTAGGTAATAAGTTGCTACATGAATGAGCCTATGGAGCTGATTCTGCCATCTCCTATCAATAATCTCCCAAATGGGCCCATACTTCTCCTGTACTCCTGCATACTAGCTTCTAATGGCTTCCTTGGCCCTATCCATGCCCTCATATATGTAGCCCATAGAAGGCTTCTCGCCATCAGCAATTCGTAGGAGAGATACAAGGGGCTCACAAACCTACATATAATCATAATGTAAGTTGTAAGTTGTAAGTTGTAAGTTACATTGTAAAACAAACAATTGAGTCAAGTATTAAATTATAATAAAATATTAAACTAAAAATAAAACAAAATTATATAATTGTGAAAATTTTACCTTGCATATTTCAGCCGCACGTAGCCAAAAACCATTCTCATCAAACATTGTGTTCGCGACATCTATCCATGCAGTGGTGGTGGCAAAGGAAGAGGTTGTCCACTCAGGCCCAACAAACATGGTCCTCAATTCTCCCCTTACTTTCAAGATGGACTGCAATGTGATGAAATTCAAGGCAAACCTCATGATGCCTGGACGAGCAACTCCTTTTGCTTTGTGTATTTCTTCATTGTGCTAAGGACAAGTGCATGGTTGTAGATGAACTTGCACACATTTTTGGTCTTATCAACGCATGACTTGACCCACTCAAGCTTACCAATGTCCTCCAACATGAGGTCAAGGCAATGGGCCGCACAAGGAGACCAAAATATTGTGGGGTGCCTCTCCATCAAAAGTTTACCTACAAAAATTTTAAATTAATTAGAATTCAGAAATTAAATTAAATCAGAGAAGTTAAAAAACTTAAAAGTTTACCTGCAGCAACATAATTTGCTACATTATCTGTGACCACCTACACCACATTTTCTTCCCCCACCTCTGCTATAACCTCCTCAATAACTGTAATGAGCCTGACTGGCTCTTTAAGCAATTTGCCTATTTGCTTTAATTTATAAAATCTTTCCAGCTAAATTGCGAGAGAGAAACGAACTAGCAGGTATGAAATTGCTTTCGTTTATTATAAGCAAACACTTCTTTAGCAAGAGAGTTACATTTAATAGCAATTTTAATTTATTCTCAGAATTCTGGAAATGCTTTATTTAATTGTCAAAACCAACTATAAAACTTATGCAAGCAAACTAAACATTAATGTGCCGCTGAAAACAATAATGAAATTTGATTGGCACCTTATAGACGTGCGGATGGGTTGTATTCCCACCTTTCCACGCGGCAGCAGTATACAATTGTGACGCCACTGTATTCTTAGCGTGCTGGCCCATGCTTGTTAAATCTCCACGCGGCAGCCAATATGCAAGACTTCTTACGCAGAACTGGTAAGTCTTCCAGCAAATACAACCTTGGCTATGAAATTAAAGATCTCTTATGCAGATCTCAGTTCAATACTAATCCATTCCAAAATCCAGACTTCACACCCTCAGTGTGCATAAACAAATTCAGAAGTATTTCTTTCC
>MU224220.1:226072-237587 GCA_018584345.1 Thuja plicata
CATAGGAGTAGTAGCAAAGCAGTGAGTAGTTTAGTAGTGAGAGTTTTGATGAGCAAAGTTGGAAGTGATATAAATTAAGGAGATAGATCCATTGAGTATACATTGCAAAGCTAAGTCCCATCATCATCATAGCGAGAATTTGGCATCCTTGAATGAACAACGTAAGCCCGCCTACGTGATTAACCAGCAAATCACATTAATATAATTGAGTTAGGATCCACAGGTGTAAGGAACCTTGGAGTTTTCTCATGTCCTTCATGAGTAATTACTTTTCAAGAGAGGGTTGAGTGTTTGATATCCTGTATCAAGTGTTCAATTCCTATATGTTATGTAGTGGTATAAAACTGACATCAACAGGTACTTGTTGGGTATTGTGGGTACATGATATGGCAGATTTGAATGTTTTCAACTATCAATTGGCATTTAATATATATCTTTGGCATTTGGCATTGATCAATGATCCAGTATCATACTAGAAAATGATTTAGTTTTACAATTATGGATATTTCTCTTATTTTTTGTATATATAATGCATATATATATATATATATACACACGTACCCATACGTACCCAAACCCCTAAAAAAAATTTCACGTACCCACGTACCAAGTTCTCGTACCCCCACCCGTCCCCGAACCCGAACCGGTAACTTAGCTTAAAAGAATTCAAGAAAACCCCATGTGTTCATTCTTAAATCTTGACACTTAAAGACACTCTAAGACTACCAAGCACACTTTTCACTCATTATCTACTACATTTAAAACCATCCTATCATATGCCTAGGCACTCATTTATGTGATGCTTATCACTTAAAACTGCATTCTACCATCTAGGTGCTTGTTTTGGTATTGTCACCTTTCATGCTGACTTTAGGAGAACTTCTCCTCCACTTGTGTCACTTGAAACTCTTTTAAAATAACATGTGTTGACCACTGTAAGGTTTATAGGTTCTTATTCTTGACAATTTTTTCACTTGAAATAGAACTCAAAGTGGCCTAGACAGTCCATTCACCCTCACTTTGTCACTTAACTGTCATATTCCCCACAGCCAGATGTGTATCCAAGCGTCGTCATTGTCTCCTCATAGTTACGAAGGATTCGTTGTCGTTGTTATTCTCGCTCAATCTCCTCCTGTCGGTTTCTCTGGGCTAGGGATGTTTGTTCCAACGGGCGAGGGAGATGGTTCATCAACCAATTGACCACCGAACTTATTTCGAGAGCGTTCCACACGGCACCCTTCGGGACTTCCTCCTATGCAGCCTCTCTCCTCACGTAAGTCTTGATCGCCCCCTGTAACAGAATCACAAAGTCTGACGTCAAGGCGTGTTCTCCCTCATAAAGTTCTCTAAGTTTGTTGTCATCCCTCCTAGTACCATCATTGTCGAGAGGTTGGCCCATTATCCTCCGTACGCCATTCAGTCTCCGTCACTTCCCAAGTTTGTACAGCAACGGCACCAAATGTTTGCCTCACTGGGTAAACTAGTTAAATGCAGAAAGTAAATACACAGAACATAATAAATGCATGCCAAAGAACCAGTTCTTCCATTAATTCCTCAATCTCATGTATACAAATGATCACAGTAATATCAGATACCTGTAAACACCATCATGCCTTTACCCGAAGGTACTACATACAATATTTCTGGACCGAAGGGGTGCGATGCCAACCGTCACAACCGTACCCCAACTACCTATCCTTTGGCCGACTAACTAAATACCAACGACACATAACAACATATCAATATTCTCGACAACACTGGTTCATCTGTGGATACTTGTGGGTACTTGTTGGGTATTGTGGGTACATGATATGGCAGATTTGAATGTTTTTCAACTATCAATTGGCATTTAATATATATATTTGGCATTTGGCATTGATCAATGATCCAATATCATACTAGGAAATGATTTAGTTTTACAATTATGAATATTTCTCTTATTTTTTGTATATATAATGCATATATATATACACATGTACCCATACGTACCCAAACCCCTAAAAACAATTTCACATACCCACGTATTCAAACCCCTAAAAATAAATTTCACGTACCCACGTACCAAGTTCTCGTACCCCCACCCGTTCCCGCACCTGAACTGGTATCTTAGCTTAAAAGAATTCAAGAAAACCTAATGTGTTCATTCTTGAATCTTAACACTTAAAGACACTCTGAGACTGCCAAGCACACTTTTCACTCATTATCTACGACATTTAAAACCATCCTAGCATATGCCTAGGCACTCATTTATGTGATGCTTATCACTTAAAACTGCATTCTACCATCTAGGTGCCTGTTTTGGTATTGTCACCTTTCATGCTGACTTTAGGAGCACTTCTCCTCCACTTGTATCACTTGAAACTCTTTTAAAATATCATGTGTTGACCACTGTAAGGTTTATAGGTTCCTATTCTTGACAAGTTTGTCACTTGAAATAGAACTCAAAGTGGCCTAGGCAGTCCATTCACCCTCACTTTGTCACTTAACTGTCATATTCCCCACAGCCAGATGTGTATCCAGGTGTCTTACTCTCCATTCACCCCCATTTGCCTTCCAATAGGTTGTCTTACTATCCAAGCACACCATTCTGCTGCTTTTGTCACTGAACATTGTCTTCACCTGCCACACAACCACTAGGCATCTTCTTTGGTTGTGTACCATCAAACCTGCTCACCACAAACCCTCAAGCATGCTAATCTATCATTGCTGACACTGGAACCCATTTCAGGCACCTCTTTTGGTCTCTTTTGTCACTAATTATGATTGCCTACACATAGGCAACTATTTGGCTCACACTTGTTACTTGGAGGATGATCAAACTCTATCTAGGCACATCTTTAGCTCTAATCATCAGTGCTCATCCGTAAGGCTTGCTTCACCAATCTCCTAAACTGCCCTTTCTCATTTATGCTTCCATTTGTGGCTTGGCCAACAGACAACACAATCTCAAGAATCGCAATTATTACCCAGAATAGAACAAGCAACAAATTTAGATCGTTATATATGACTTCTGTAGGCAACATTTTGATAGATAAACACAACAAAACATACACAAAAAGGCTTATAACTGAAAGTTTTGTGGGGTGCTGCAGACCAAGGCAAAAGGCAGAGTGAAAATGAAAGTCTCATCTGGAATTTTCAAGCCTGAGGGCAATTGCAACATTGACGATCCACTTGACCACTTGACCACAGTGGCAGCTTCTCTTACTAAACCCACATAAATAACATCATAATTTTCAGGTGTCTAGACTGTTCATCAATATGTACCTCTAAAAAAATTTATTTATGTATAGTTAGGCAATCATTATTGAACCTCCTTGGTTATTAATTTCTTCAACTTTTATTTTTTTATTTTTTCTTGTATCTGTTTTTGCAGTAGTAAAGTAGGGATTGCAAAGCATAGACAGAACAGCTTTAAATCTTCCAAATTTAAAGAAAGGAGGGGATATCAAAGATGTATTGCCATATTCCTTCTATGTCACTGGACAGGAAGCAGATTATCAGTTCAACAGTGTGGAATAGCATTCGTTCTTCGATGTGTGTGGTCAGACATCTAGAAGAATTTGAAAAGAAAAACAAAAATCTGCCCTTTTCAAACAGGTTCCGCTCCAGGTTCTGTGTGGATCCTGCATAATGGACCCAGATTTGCCCAAGTTTGCTCTACAGAAGACCCAGACAAATCTGGGTTCAGTTAGCCCTGGATAATCCCACAGGGGATCCAAACCAGGTTTGAAATGGACCCAGATCCAAGGGTTTCCCTGAACAAATTGGTAACAAAACAAAAGTCATTGTTCAGAGATCATGGAACAAACTCATGAACGAAGAATCAAACTTCAATGAGTAATACTAATAACCTTTGTGTTGATTCTAGAAATGGTAGGCAAGTTTGGATTAAATAATTATAGCTTGACTTTTCCATCTAAAATTCTAAATAATTCAGAATATGTATAAACTGTTGAATCCTACATTTTGGGACTCCTGCCATACCTGCACCCACACTTCATGTAACCTTTGGTTTGTATGTTTACGGTTACCAATAGCCAAGCTGGATCATGTAGAAAAAGCTAGGACTGAAAAATAGAAACAAGCCTACGTTTGAACAGTTTCTGGTTATATACAATGATAATACAAAATATATTTTTACAGTGCACAACGAAAAGGTCAACAAGACTTTTATGCAATATCATACTCAATTATAAAAAATCAAGAAGCAGCATTAGATGTCTATGTAACCTGTATAGAGAACAGATCTAGGTCCTGCCCTAATCGCCTGTGATCACGCCGTTTTGCCTCCTCTTTAAGAAACTGATAAGCTTTCAACTGGTCTTCAGTCTCCCAGGCAGTGCCATATATTCTCTGCAGCATCTGCCTCTTTTCATCTCCTCTCCAGTAAGCCCCAGCCACAGATTCTAGTTCAATTGCATTTTTGTTAAGTTGCCCAGTGCTTTCAACATGTGGCCCCGCACAAAGGTCCCACCATTCATTCCCTGTGTGACCCCCAGATCTTGTCAATTTTAGAATGATGGGAAATGGAAGGAAAAAAGCAGGCAGAGTTAATCCATCCCAATAACTACACATATGAATGAAAATAAGAAAAAAGTTAAGCAACATGAACAAGCCATGCCCACATTATTAGTTGAAAAAATATGATGATGTGTGACAATGTGAATAATATTATAGTTGTAAATTTAAGGCTCAAACTGTGAAATTGCTCAGTCATTAGAGATCAATTATTTTTGTCCAAAACCCTTCTTTCATAGACTGCACTCTCCCTTTGAAATCCCATATCCTCAGTGGCATCTTTCTGGTATCCAGTTCACTGAGATGATACTAAGCAGCGTGGTCAAGAATGTGTGCATCAATACATAGCCAGCAGATAATAGGCGGTGAAGAGAACTTTATATTCCATGGAATTATCAAACCTGAAGATATATGGTCCCTTAAACAGCTGATATAGCTTCTGAAAAGGATCCACAGTGCCTATCTACTACATAATGTTCAAGCCTCGTGGAAATCAAGTTAGGGTCCCTGAGGTTTGCTGCTAGAGGGAAAACTAGAGTCGGTATGATTTGAGTGGTAATGGAAGGATACAAGACTGGTGAGGGGAAAGTAGGGGTCGGTGTTGAAACAACAGCAGCAGGTGACAGTGTAGTAGTGGAAGCACTTCCTTGTTTCTTCTCCTTGGCCTTTGGTTACCTTCCAATTTGAATAGGCACTGTATTGGCCAAAGGTCTAGCATGTCCAGAGGCCTCTCCCGGCAAGGAAGTAGAAGGCACCTGCTTGAATGAGTGAATTTTCTTCCCTTTAGAAGTACTTGGCCTAGTCTTGAGTACTCAAATGTACTCAAGACTGGTTAAATAAGCCATTTAAGTTGGAACCGGTGCCTATGATAGAGGAAGTAGATAGAAAGTATAATATGAGCCTTGTGCTTGCAACGAATTGGTGAGACATACAAAATAAAGAAAATAAATGCTACAATGGAAACACAAATAAAATTGTATTGATTTGATGAAATCACCTTAAAAAAGGAGCTTCTAGTTTATTATTAAACCCTTTATTTATATTAACACTACCTAGAGGAACTACTAGTTTCCAAGCATGTGGGATAAACCAATTTAGCAAAAGAGACAATTTACAAATAATGAGGGTTCAAGGCTTTTATTAATAAAGCTTAATGCAAAAGTAACTACTTAGGAAGAAATAGTTAGGGTCATAGGTCCTAACAAGAATGTTGTTCATTATTCAAACACGGTAATTTATCTTTGTTATTCACACTGACAGCAGAAACATAGTTTTGCATTTTTTCATTTTGCAGGTCTGTGAGCAGTTTGCAGTGTCTTTTGCGAAAGATTTTCAAGTACAGATGTCAAAGTCTTTGGAAAAGAGAGATCAGCAAAACGTACTCCTAAATTTCTGCCTCCTTTCTAACTCTTCCCTGCAGCTACACAGTCTTTAACTGATTTCTCTTCTTCCAAGTTACTGTTTTTCGCTTTCCAGCAGCTCATTGGTCAAGCTTTACATCCTAACACCCTGGATCAGTGAAGAAGAGTATTTCAGACTATGAGTAGTTGCCATGGAAAATTCTAAAGTGCTTCAACTTTCATCTTACAAAAGTTCTCAAATGGCATTGATACTCTTAAGATTATAGTTGCCTGATCACATCAGATGTAAATGTCAACATACAAAATAGCTCCTAATGGTTTTAAAGATTCAAGTGACCAGATGGAAGGTGTGAACAATCACAACCACAATAAGAGAAAAAAGATCACCAGAATCGCTTCCTGTGGTTGTGAATATCTTATTTGACAAAGAAAACAGTGGACATAATTGACAAGTTCCAACTTCAACTTCCAACATTTCCCATTTTGTAGATGGATCCATCGTGGCTAGGATTCAATTATTGTCAAAGGGGTTTGTTGTGACCTTTTCACACCATAGCCCCATTGCAAATGGTACCCCCTCTATTTGCTTGGCAATAGGGGTAGGTGTCTTAGTTTTTAGTGGCAATTTCGGGGTCTCCAAGTCAGTGAGATGAGTTTGAGCAACTTTAGGTGCAAGTCAGGTCCACTTGAGAGTCAAGACAACTGAGAAGGAGGGAGTTTAGAGCAAAATATCCAGCACTTAGTCAAATCCTAGGAAAGGTTGAGTTTGAGATGATGAAAGAAGAGTTGATCTAAGTTTGAGATCTAATCACCAAGAGAGAGGGAAGTATAGTGGAAATGGAGAGTCGAAATCAAGATGGAGATGGAGACAACTATTTGGTATGAAGTCTACATGAGAGTGCAAGACAAGATGCAAAAATAAGACACGATTTGAACATGGAAAACATGAAGTTATGAGATCCTTTTGGAGAGTGAAAAAGCTTGAAAATCATGAAAAAAAAGGGGTAGATTCATGAAATAGCTTGAAGGAAGTAGACATTTTGAAATAACTAAGATTTGAGGCAACTTGGAAAGCTGTCCAAGGAGAGGTTGGAATCCGACCACTACGAGTCCCAGCTGGGACTTCAGCCCCAAGATTTCTGCCACCTTCTAGACCTGAAATACAGGTTTAAGACGCATTTTGCCCCCCTCAAATTCGATTTTCTCTAACAATTGCATGTTGAAATAGTTTAAATTGGGCTAAAAATAGGAATTTTCAAGTTGATTTCAACTATTTGATCTTATAATTTGAGGGTGAAAACGTAAAGTTTATAAGAAGTTTCATATTTATTTCACGGACTTAATACAATTATTTCCTTTTGTTATGCAAGGTGACTATGGAATGAAGATGCTTGTGGACAAAGGGGGATTGTGGTAAGATCAAAGGAGATAACCACAAGGAGAATTCAAGTGAGAGGTGGCTTCCGCTGAAAGACTTCAAGCAAGTACAACATGAAGAATTCAAGATTTCAAGTATCAACAAGGTGCCAGCCATTCATCAAAGGTGCAAGCAAGAAGATGGTTCAAGATCGAAGGTCAAAATGAGATGCAAACCCAAGAGAACAAGATCAAGATGGAATTCAAAGAGCGAAGAACAAGGAGACTAAACAAATTTACTAGTCTACAAGCAAAGGAAAACCATCATAAACTTGAATTTCCTTTGGAAATCCAAGTTCAGTTTGAAGCATCTGACTAGATGAGGCAACTCATCACTTCCACAAGGTCGAGATTTCAAGTACAAGCGAGTTCAAAAGTCGGGGCAATGAGAAGATTTCCAAATGAATGAAGATGGAGAAAATTCTTGAAGATGATAATAAAGTAATTAATATTAATGGTCATTTAGATTTTTAGATATTTAGCCTTTTAGGCAAGTTTTAGTTTTTTAGCTAGTTTCTAAATAATATGGAAACTTTCCTGTTGTCATCCTTCTAGAAAGTTTCCATTTCATTCTCAATTATTCTCTATATAAGGAGACTTTGTCTCCATATTGTAATTAATCTTTCATGAATATGAATATATTTTCATAACATGGTATCAAAGCTCGGGGATATTTTCTTCGAATTTTTTATAAAATTTCAAAGCTCTTTATAAAATCAAAGTGCTGGTTTAAAGGGTTTTGAAAGATTTTTTCCAGGAAAATCATAATTCATTTTGTTGCTTGGAGATGCAGTTTGGGCTGGAGTTTGTTTTTGTGGGTATGTGCAACCCTTGGGGCTTGCAGATTTTGTTTTGTGAAGAGATTCCGAAAATTTGTGGATTACCTGCTTTTCACATGCTATCGTTTTCTGGGTTTCTGTGATCAAGTTTTATTTGCAGATGTATTATGGTGCAGACAAGTTCCTGTTTCAGTTAGGGTTTTGAAGAAAACAATTTATGATTTTTGTATAACAATCAAGGGCTTTATTTTAGGAATGCACAAGGTTTTTTACCCTTTTTTTCAAAAAATGTTTTGTACTTGGTGCACATTTGTCTTGGGATTTGTGTAATCTCTTTGCTGAAGCTTTTTGACTGATTTTTGACACAAAAATCAGAATTTTGCAAAGCTCGAGTTTGTCTCGTTTTTTATGTGCATAGGAAAACGAGAAGGATGGCACTGTTGACCAACATCATGTTGGAGGGAAATCAGCGGTACAACGGCAGGAATTACAATACCTGGAAGCAGAGGATACTTTCGATTTTTGAGTACCGGTGCTTGGACCAGCTTGTTTTGGGTAACTCTACTCACCCTATAACAGTGGGCAAAGATCAGGACAAGTTTGATGAACGTAACCGAGAAGCAGTTATGTTGTTGAAGTTATTTGTCACCGATGAGATGCTTCCAGAAGTGCCACTTGGCAAGTCTACTACGGAGATTTGGCCACACTTGAAAAGTCTCCATGAAACATCAGATAAAAGCCGAGCTTTCTTTTTGAAGAATATGTTGTTTTCTCTTGTAATGGATGAGAAAATGTCTCTGCGGGAGCATCTTATGAAGACTAAGGATATCCGCGATCAACTGGATGCTATTGGTCGCAAGATGAAAGAGGACATGGTAGTGATTACGCTGAAAAGTATACCACAATCCTACAAACACTTTGTTGAAACGCTCAACATTACCTCCACTAATGTTGACTTCTCAAAATTACCTCCACTAATGTTGACTTGAAATTTGATGAGTTGTGCAATAAGCTATTGCAGCAAGATAGGTGGAGATGGCAGTTTGGTAGTACTAGTGACGTGGTCAGTGTGGAACAAGCATTTTCTATCACAGATAAAGGCAAAGGCGTGTCAACTTAGCAGAAACGACAACACACATCTAAGGAGGGTTCCAAGAAGAAGATCACCTATCACTATTGTGGGAAGCTTGGTCATATCCAGAGGTTCTGCAGACAGCACTTGGCTGATCAGAAGACCAACCAAGGAGAGTCTTAGCAGCAAGCTCATTTGGCAGAACAGTCAAAGGAGAAGAAGAAATCAGCCTTCTATGCATATTGATTTGAAAGTTTTATGTCTGGGTAGTTAGCAGAATGACCATTAAGGGAGGGTAATAAAGTAATTAATATTAATGGTCATTTAGAGAAATAGATATTTAGTCTTTTAGGCAAGTTATAGTTTTTTAGTTAGTTTCTAAATAATATGGAAACTTTCCTGTTGTCATACTTAAAGAAAGTTTCCATTTCATTCTCAGTTATTCTCTATATAAGGAGACTTCGTCTCCATATTGCAATTTATCTTTCATGAATATGAAATCTTTCATGAATATGAATATACATTTTCGTAACAGATGAAGCTACATGGGAATATATGCCATCATAATCTATTGAAAGCTTGATAATGTTGAGTATCAAGAGATACTTCTCATCACCAAGGGATTAATCGGGTTAATGAGATAACCATGTTTAAGTGGTACCCACTCATTTTCAACCAATTAGAGGGTCCCAGTTTCACGTATCCAAGAGTATCCAATCACATCATTACAAGTGTACATGTGGAGTTCACTTAATGTATCTACCTAACCAATTTTCTCATTGGTTTTCAAAGCTATATAATTTTCTCATTGGCCCACAAGGTGGTGCATTTATGTAATTGGATAAGCATCTAATGCTTGTAGCTGGTAGTTACATTAGGGTTGTGTTGGCTTAATCTTGACCCTTGATCTCGAATCGATATTGGCCCTTCATTGTACTTGAACTCACTATAAAAGGCAAGGCCTTCTAATTTGTAAATTATTAGATTAGTTAGAATAGATGAGAGACTTGGAGAGATTGTTGCTATGATATTGCCAAAGTAATTTCAAATTCACTATTGGTTTTCATGGTGGATTACTTGTCTTATTTTGGAGTATTGCACGGTTTTTACATTTCCACTTAGATTAGGATTGTCATTTATGTTGAGTAGAAGTAGAAGTAGAAGTAGATGAATGGAAGATATTATTGTTAGTGAGCTATGGTAGAACTAGTGTCCATACCTTTTGATATTTATTGATTGCAAGTATCATTGTAAGGGTAGTCTGGGCCTTATTGCTAGTATTTAACTTCAATTGGAAATGTTCATTTGGATTACGCTATCATTGAGTATTTGAATGAGTATTGACAATATGAAAATCGTCCACGAATCCCTAAAATCGAGCACCCTCCTTAATGAAATTGATTTAGCGAAGCAAGGACTAGTTAGAGTCTCACCTCACCTATTGCTCATGACTTTGTTGTCCTTGATGACACAACACTAACTGGGTTATGTGCATTCCTTGATGATCATACTTGACAGTCAGTGATACTTGGCTCATGTGCATTTCTTAATGATCATATTTGCAGTGATATTGATTACATAGTTTAATAATACATTCATGATCAAACTTGGTGATGCATTCATTCAATAATGTGGATATGATGTGACTTACATCATACTTGATGCATTCATTCAGAAATGTGGATATGATGTGAATTAAGTTTCAGGTTGATCTTGATCAATGATATGAATGATGTGAATACATTACAGGACAGGTTGATATACAATTCGACATAACAGAGTTACATTGAAAATATCAAATTGGTATTGGTTCCTAAGTTGAATTAAAAGTTCATAATATCATATGACATTTGTATTTAAATAGTCACTATGTGTGACTAGGAAGTCTTGGCAGTTTACTATCTATAGAAGATCACAATCTAATGATTAAAGTCACTAGGAGTGACTATACCCTTGGGCATTTCTTGAGCAATGTATTTCCCATCGAAATGCATGTACTTGTTTCATTTTGAAATTGGATAATAATCCCATCGACATGTATTAAGGTTGAGATGGTTTTAGTGTGTGATGTCCCCTTCTAGAAATAAAATATTAAATATAATAAAACTAAATATGAAATAAATAATAAATAAGATATAAATAAAATATTAATGTAACAATTACATTTTAAGATTAAATAATAAATTATATAACAATAATATTTTAAAAATTTATACTAATCATATATACAATGAATATTCTGTTGGAGCTCTCAATTTTTGGCAAAATTTAGAGTCCTATAAAGTGATAAAACTCTAAAAAATGGAATCCTAAACTCTATGCCCAATAATTAATAATATGATGAAGTACATTAAATGGGATACAAC
>MU224220.1:257763-308747 GCA_018584345.1 Thuja plicata
AGAAGGGGCCAGAGAAGCTTTGGGATGTAGCACCTGAGAATGCTGACTTGGATACGACCATTCGGGATCTTGCTAGATCCACTTTGGCTAATTTGGATGATGATGATGATGATGATGATGATGATGATGATGAGACATACACAGTACCCTCTAGTGGTAGTGGAACCGTTTTTGGTTCTACTGATGATATTAATCAGCCACTTGCAGCTGTTGGAGACCCCATTGATCCGGATTTTTTTGATAATCCATTTGATGATTGATGAACACTTTCATGATTGATGAATATTGAATCATGTTTCAAATTTTAATGAAGTTATGAAATATATTTTGAATTTGCATTTTGTAATTCAGTAATTCAATGTGCTGATTTTCTTTAGAATCGTGAACATAGATCAATGATCAAGTATACTGTATAAGATTCATACTATGAAACATTGAAATGATATATATGTTTTAGAATGTATACTGTTTTAGAATTATGTATATTTCTCTTATTATTTTTATATATAATGCATATATATATATATATACACACACGAATCCCTACGAACCCAAACGGCAAAAAAAAAATTTCACGAATCCACGAACCGGATTCGCGAGCCCGAATCCGTCCCCAAACCCGAATCGGCAACTAAGAGAGATACACATGTGATATTGAGAAAATCAGAGGTAGTACTCTGTGTTGTTTTGTAAAAGAATTTGAAAAGTGAATTAGCCAGTGAGGCAAATGAAAAGGACTATCAGTGAGATAATACTGCTAGTGAGGCACATGATTTGCCAGTGAGGCATTTTTGTCAGTGAGACAATACCAGCCAGTGAGGCATTGTAAAAAGCATATTTCAAATAAGCCAGTGAGGCATTTCGAGTGGTTTTATTCCCCAGAGGGTTTCTACTCAGGAAATGATTTGTGTTATTAGTTTTTGTTGTCATTGATGTGTTCGATACTCATGTTCATGTGTTTATTTTATTTAAGTTTTAAAGTGTTTCAAGTTCATGAACACATATTCTTTATGAACCATAGTTTTAAAGTGATACTCTCTGATTAATCATGTTAAAGAATTGAGTTGATCAAAGATTCTTGATGTCCACATAGTATTATGTTTCGAGTTTTTAAAGACTATGTTAATATCATTTGAAATTTCATATACCACTGATTCGCCGCCCACCCCTCTCGGTTGTATTGTACTCCAGCATCACCATCAATAGTCTCCTACATTGTAGAGTTAGCTTAGCTTTCTAAACCCATTCCTATTTGCAATTTGTTTTGTTAGAAGTAGTTGAAGAGCCATCATTGCAAAATCATTTGCATTTGTAAGGTTGATATCCATTGAATGAACAATTTAAATCCCCAAGTGATTACCAACATATCACGTCATTACAACTGAGTTAAGTCCACAATAAGAAGAAACCTTGGGGTTGTCTTAGTTGATCACACAATCATGTACATTGTTTAGCATCTAAGCTTCCTTGTTCAAGAGAGAATTTGATATTTGGTATTTCATCCTAGAATGCTAAGTGTTCTATCCTGCATGTTGAAGTGACCACAAAACTTGCATCACCGGGGTTCTTCACCTTTCAAAAAAAACACGTTTCAAAATCATGGAGGCCAATCATGTACAAATTGCTAATTTTAGTAATGGCTATATCAAGCAATTGTCATTTTTGGCCATGTTCTATTATGGGTGATGGATGATGACTTATTTATAAGTCATTTTGGCGTTTCATCCTGGAATACTAAGTATTCTATCCTACATGTTGAAGTGGTCACAAAACTTGCATCAACAGGGTTCATCACCTTTCGGAGAAAAACATGTTTCAAAATCATGGAGGCCACTCATGTACAAATTGCTAATTTTAGTAATGGTTATATCAAGCAATTGTCATTTTTGGCCGTGTCCTATTAAGATAGATTTACATTATAATTTCTTGTCATATCCCGTTTCCAAATTAAAATAATTGAATGACCCATAACCTTTTTCTTTATTTCCTGTAGAGTTAGGAGAAAAGTTAGGGAAATAATTCAATAATAATGTAGGTCATATAAATGGGGCATAGTAAAGACATGTAATATTTTATTAAAGTGTTTTAAGAGTCACTTTTGGAGGGAATTTTCAGAAGAAAAAAAAAAGAGTTCAAATGAAACAGGACCAAAATGGAGCTTATTAAAAATAAGGAGAATTGTTCAAAGGAAAACATCCATCATTTATTGAAATCAAACCCTTTCTCAAAACTTGAGCACTATGTTCATCCTCTCACCCAAGGAAGAAAACCTCAGAAATGCGGGAATTTGGAGAATGAAAACCCTCTTGTTCCTTGATGCAATTTCACATAGGAAACATACTTGTGCTGAGAAGACTGCAATTTTTGTTTTGAGTTTTCAATTTGTGACGATACTCCTATAGTACAATTATGTATTGTTGCTACATTATCTTGTCATTGTGAGGAGTATTTATAACAACAATTTGTATCAACAATTATTATATTTATAACAGTAGTTTGTATCAGTGATTATTTGTTAGTATCTAGCTGTCTATTCTGCCTTGATCACTCCTACGAGTAGGAAGTTGTTACTTGTTTATCTATATAATTTTGAATTACAAATGCATAACTGTTGGTTGTATGTAACTATTTTAATTTAAATCAATAAATATCAATCTGTTGTTTTGAAAATGAATTGCTCATTGTAATATTAATTGACTTTTGCAAAAAGTTTGATGAGTAATATTAGTATTTAAATATTGATTGGTATTGCAATGTTGTATCAGTGATTATTTGTTAGTACCTAGCTGTCTATTCTTCCTTGATCACTCCTACGAGTAGGAAGTTGTTACTTGTTTATCTATATAATTTTGAATTACAAATGCATGACTGTTGGTTGTATGTAACTATTTAAATCAATAAATATCAATCTGTTGTTTTGAAAGTGAATTGCTCATTGTAATATTAATCGGCTGTTATGCAAGAAGTTTGATCAGTAATATTAGTATTTAAATATTGATTGGTATTGCAATGTTCCCTTGGTATTGCTTAGAATTTTAAAAAAAAATACAGAATTCATAAAAGATTTTCTTTTTAGTATATTTAATTATTATTCTCAAATCCCTGGCAGTTATTTATTGTAACCTATAAATAGATGCCTTGTACACAAGACATTCTTAGGTTTTGTATTGATGATATTCATTTATTTGGGTTGTAGCTTTGCATGCAACATAGCCCTTCATTTCCTAGAATATCCTTGTTTGTAGTTGAATACTAATCTGTAATGTCCTCATTTTTAGCAAGTCATTGAATTGTTGGTGCCAGGTCATTATTGTGATCCTCGTGGTCTGGCGAGATGTTTAGAGGGTCATTGGTGTGAGCTTACTATTTATAGTGAGTCAATGGATAGTTCCGATGAGCTCAGATGAGTTAAAGGAGTTGAATGATGTTCTCAATTTTCATTTATGGCTTCTGGTTTGGGCTCCAAGAATCTTGGAGAGAGCGTCTATTTTTAGTAAGTCACCCCCGTCAGGTTCGTTCATCATCTGTTATCATCAGGATCACTCCAGTGCAGATAGATTTCGAATCTGATGCTTCTTCAATTGTTTTGGCGAGACGGGTGGATTATTATAATTATTTAATTAAATTTGCTAAGGTTGCCATTATTGTTGGAATTATATGTTGGGCGCCTTAGTGTTATAGCTCGTTGGAACCTGGATGAAAAGTTTTAAATCTTGGGCACAAGAAACAGGGACCTTGTGTGTCATAATTTCATGATATTGATGAAAAGGTCATTTTTGGAGCCAAATGAGTTAATAAATTATATTACTCAATATGTGCCTAAGTATAAAAAGTGTTTTAAGTGAAAGTGTGTGAGAGAAGATCCTTTTTAATTCTAAAAGCAATGCTTTGTGAAAGGCAAGGCATTCATGTTATTATCTTTTGACACTTATGAAAATTGGAGTTTTGGTTCTTGGTTCGAAATGAGGGTTTGAAGTTTGATGCTGAAGCTGGGAACGTGACTTCTCAGACTTTCTTGACACTTTGAACCAGCGTTGAATGCTGGTGATATTGTGTTGGTTATGCCGTCATCTTTGGGGGGTTGCTGTTGAGTTTTGTGGAACCGTTTGGAGGTATAGAGACTAGCATATGTGTGGCTGAAGCTGTCTTGCAGCCAATGTGACGTTAGAGACTTCTAAACACTAGCTGTTGTTTGCCAAATGGAAGCCATTCCGATTTACAGCCGTGGATGCCTGTGAAGGTGTTACAATCTTCCACGTTGGGCTACAACTAATGGTTGGTATTTGCCATTACACATTGTTTGCAATTTTTCATGAATAATCTGAAGCATTTCTTGATGTAATCTGGATTACCATAAGTACTGAAAATTTATCAGAAATGTTAATTTCTTGCCTGGCATTTATTATTATTTTACTTTTGAAAATTCAAAGAAAGTTGCATATTGATTTAAGAGAAAAATACCAAAAACAATTACTCTCATAGCAAGAATAGATTTGCAGTTGAATTTCTTGCAGTCAAGGGTTAGAGCCAGGAAGGCTCTTTACATAATCTCTGTTTTAGTCAATAGGAAGTTGTGTTTGTGTCTGGATAGTTTCTTTCCATTCAGTATCCGAAAATCATATCTACAGAACTTGATTTTTAACAGTTTAGTGTATGTATCCCAGGCCGAAAAAAGACATTAATTATTTAAATTTATGCAATCCCCCTCAATGAAATTTTGTAAAGCATGCATATATGTATATTTTGCCTACAGTTTTAATCTAGGGTTCGTTTAATTTAGTTTTAGATTTAGTTGGAGCATGCGGAGCTTCCCCTCCTAATTTGAAGGGAGGTTTTAACTCACGCTATTCCATTGTGTTGTCTTGCAAAAGACAAATTACAATGACGTTGCTCCCAAGATGAGCACACTGAATAAGATAGGAGCTAAAAATAAATTTTCCACTTCCATCCAAAGTTCTTGAAGCCTGGTTATTATGACAGATAATTCCAAAGGATTACTGCACTATAGCACGTGTGGAAAAAGTTCAATCTGAAAACTAATTAGTAGAATTACTTCCCTTTTGATGTTGATAGTCTAACATGACATTTGCATACAAATATTGAGTCATAGCTTCAATTAAATGCATCAAGCAAAACAGACCAAGTGCTTGTTGTGAATCTTAAACAAACTATTTGAAAAGAAGGGGGCTTTCATGTTCCACCCCAATGCTAGAATTCACATTTTAAAAGATTCCTATTATTAGAAAATCCAGTTCGAGGAAAATAAAGAACCAATATGACTTTTGCTCTTACCAATATGGTAGATGGTGATTGGTTCAGATTTAATGCTTTCAAGAATTTCCAATTTGTATGGTTCATTGATGGCCCTTATCCGTTGCTCTGCTTCCTCCCTGGAAACCTCTTCCCTTATTAAAGGTAGATTTTTCTTTATAATATAATCCTACAAGCAATGTCACGTCAATGGCAGTCCTTAGGGTCTTTTAGCTTCATTTTTTCCTTGCAGCAAAATCAGTGATATTATGAGTCACTAAATATGTAAAAACAGGTGACTGCAATCTCCAGATCATTATTTTTTAAATTAAGAATAATCTACTAACACACAAACATCACATTTACCATTTCTTTCTTGATTTTCTTTAGATCCTTGTCTGTTATAGGCTGCATATCAAAATCATAATAAAAACCCCTTTCAATCCATGGACCTATTGTAACCTTAGCATCCGGAAAAGCTTTTTGCACTGCCATGGCCAGCACATGAGCACTCTGCAATCATGTATACTGTTAATATTAGATTTTGTAAAGTTATGCAACCTTACTATAACCAATTGAAATTTATCAGTATTTAACAAACTATTGTTTCATAGCTTCTAAAAATGATATTGCAAACTCAATAAATAAAATTTAAACAGTCAATCATAAGATAATTACAAAAGCTGGGGCGATCAACTTAATTATGACTCCAACTTAATTATGACTCCAGGCAAAGCACAGATGATAGTTCTCCAAAGAAAAGAGAGAAATAATTATGTTACAAAACAACATCTGCACTTTAGCTATGCCTGTTTTGACACATTAACCCCTGCTTTTCCACAAAGCTGCCCCTTTTAGAAAAACGTGAATTGGAAAGACCCATACTTGTCTGATTTCAACCTTCAGAAACCCCATTTGAATTTCCAATATCAACAGCATAAAATTAGTAGAATGCAAATCTCAGTTGCCTATGTGATAAAATTAAGTTGGCTCTGATAATAAGAAAATTAAGCCCAATTGTGAATGTAGATAGTATTTTTTGTTATGATATATTAATGCATGGGCTCCCAACTTAGTTTGTTATTCTAATTGTTGGCTGTGGTAGTGTAACTTATCGCATGGCTATAAACAATTGAACCCAACTGACAGCAGTTGGCCCTCCAAATAGTAATTCCACAGTGAGGGAAAGGGCATTGATTTATACAAAGTCCTCCATGTGTACTGCTTACATTAAAAATTGTAATTAACACTACCTCTGGAATAAAGCATTAACGATTACATCCTTAAGCAACCTTTCTTGGCATGAATCGCTAGTCTTATCTTGTACTACAAATAACTATGTTGGTAGTGTAGATTCATTAGGTAACATACGGTGCAGTTGCCTTTGTGAAGCCAGATCAACTTTATATAGAGTCAAAGTCAAGCAATAATAATTGACAGCACAACAAAATGATGGAAGTGTAGAAGTTGTTGAGTTGTAAACACACACCCAATTGCAAATGGGGACCCCTGTTTATTTTTCTTTCTAGCTCAGTGTTAGTGTAATTGTCCTTAGCTTGGCAACATTTTCAGGTTTCTTAGTCTCTTGACTCTTAAGGGATAGGTGGGTCAAGTAAGGAATTCCTAGGCTGAGGTATGGAATGAGGAAATGTCCTAAGGATTGAATATCAATTGCAAAATCCATGATTGAGGAGGATTTCCTTTAGGAAATCCGACTCTAGCCGCCTCTAGGTCCATGTCCCCCTTCAATCCTTACATAAGTTGGTATTACTGATAAATTTGCAAAATGCTAAATGGAAATGTTAAGAGGAAATGAAAATTCAGGTTTTGCTAAGGAAAATTAAAATTTCCAAACTTGAAAAAGGAAAACAAGGAAAAATTATAAAAATCTTTAGTTGGAAATGAAGAATTCAAGAGAATTCCAAGCAAAAATGAAAGATCCTTATAATTCTAGCTCAAATCCAAGTTTTTTCCTCCCATTTCCACCAAAAAATCAAGTTTCCACTTCCATTTCCACCTAAAACTTGATTTCCCTTCTCTATTTCCACCTAAAACTCTGAAATCCGCCCAAAGCATTTTCATTTCCACCTAAAACATAAATTTGTGCCCAAAGGAATTGAGGATTCCCACCTAAAATCAAGATTCGTGCTCACCTTGTGCTTGTGTTTTCCCCCTAAAAATTTCAAATGTGCCCCAAGGAATTGAGGATTTCCACCTAAAACCAAGATTTGTGCTCACCTTGTGCTTGTGTTTCCCCCTAAAAATCTCAAATGTTCCCACCTTGTGCTTGCATTTCCACCTAAAATTGGAAATCCCTCCCAAGACATTTTCACTTCCACCTAGAACCCAAAATCCTGCCCTAGAGGAAAGGAAGTAATTCAAAATGCAAAGCAAATGTTGAGGTCGGCCATGGGTAATTCTCAAGCTGAGCACCCATGGGAAAGGTTTAAAATGCATAATTTAAATTTAAATCAATTGATAATAGGGTCACAATTCTGATCTGAATTTAAGCCAATTTCAAGGCAATCAAAAGGACAATCTTCATACAGAGATAAGGCGAATCTGATCAGAATTCTGATTTTGAAGGGAGAGCTTAAGGACAAATAGTGTGAATTCCTAGCAGGTCAAAGCAAAATCTCCCAAGGAAAGGCCAGTTTAAGGTAAGGAAAGTATGAATTTAAGCCAGATACAAGATGAATTTGAGCAAATATCAGGTGCGATTTCCAGATTTCAAGAAGCTAATAAAGGAGAATCAGATCCAAAGAATTCTAATCAGCATAAGCAGAATCCTGCGCAAAAATCAGAACTGAAAAATGTGAATTCTCATCAAATTGAAGGTGAACTGTATCAGATATCCATCAAAATGAAGAGGAATCAGATCTGAATTAGAGCAAACTACAAGCAGAACCTATTGAAAATAATCAGAATTCCCAGCAGTCAAGGATGATTTCCAGAAATTTGCCCTAGATAAATGCAAATTCAGGTCTGAACATAAATGAAATCACAACAGGCGAAGCAATTTTTTAGAAGAAGATAGCAAGATACCTGTGATAGAAGATGATTAAGGACTCAACAAACCCAAAGGGAAAGAATATGGAATCCAAATTCACGAAGGAGGTTTCAAGACTACAAGGGATTCCAAGACAAGGACAACCTTGAAGAAATTTAAAGAGGATAATTCCAAAGATAGGCAAGATAAAGACATTCATGAAGATGAAGCAATTTGGGAATATGAGCCATCACACTTCATTCTAAGTCGGAAATACTAAGTGTAAATCAAAATTCAAGTTGCTAGGTGGAAACAAGTGGAAAATCTCAAACTTGAAAGATCCTTAGATGAAAAAATGCAAAGACTCGAGTGAATTTCAAGTTGAAAATGAAAAATATTGAGGATTTCCACCTAAACTTCTCATTTGCGCTCCAAGGAAAAGAGCATTTCCAGCTAAAATTGAAATTTTTGCTCAAGGAACTTGATAATTTTTACTTGAAAGGTGAAATTGCACCCACCTCTAGTCATCATTTCCACCTAAAGCTTGGGAATGTGCCCACTCCACATCATGCATTTCCACCCAAAGGTGAAATTGCGCCCACTTCAAATCTTGATTTCCACCTAAAACTCTCAAACCCGCAAACCCTACCTTAAGCACTTCCACCTAAAATAAGCAATCGTGCCCAAGGGAAAACGTCAACATCAACATGTGCAAGATGGAGATAAAGAGGAGTTTACAACATAAAAAGGTCCAAGTCAACAACCACATGAGAGAGATCAAGGCTAAGGACATTTGAGATGGAAAAACATGAAGAACACTTCAAGAGTGAGGGAAGACAAAGAAGATCAATCAAAGGAGAAGATCACCATGAACATCAAATGCACAATGAAGTCTAAGGAAGATAGTTTCAAAAGAGTTGATCAAGGTTATAAATGTTGAGTATCAAGAGATATCTCTTCTTTGTGCTACAAGATACAAAAGTTGAGGTGGCACCTACTCATCTTCAACCAATCAAAGGAGTCCAAGTCGACATGTCTAAATCTATCCAACTTAACTCATTCATAAGTGGACATGTGAAAGGCATTTAATGCATTACTAAAATCAATTTTCTCATTGGTTCATCCTTGAAAAGATATGTATTCAAAGATTTGTAATCTCATCATTGGAGGACATTAAATGTTTGTAGATGGTAGTTGTAACTACCCTAATTAGGGTCTGCTTGGAATTATCTTAGCCATTGATTTCAAATCAATCTGGGCCCTTCATTGTGATTGGGAGGTCTATATGAGGCTTGACCTTCTCATTTGCAAAGGCATTAGATAGTCGAGTAGCAGTAGTAGGAAGAGGAGATTAGAAATTGTTGCCAAGACAATGTCAAAGTTAATATACAATTTTCATTGAAGATATGGTGGATTTTTGTGTGTTGTTTTAACATTTTTGCATGGTTTCTACTTCTTAAATTTTAGTTATAGTTCATTGATTTTAATGGAAAGATGTGGAGATATGTGGTGAATTCCTTGGTTCATTCTATTTATAGTTTGTTGATTTCAAATGCAGTGTATGGTTAGCCTAAACCCATTTAAGCACTAGTTCAATTGTGGAGGTTCATTTGGACCACACCAGTATTGGGTATTTAGATGATATTGCAATATGAAAATCCTTCATTACCTTTGGAGGTTGCACCAGTTTTGTGTAGTTAATTCCTCATAGCTAAGCAAAGCTAGGTTTAAGGAATCCATTTATCTAAGCATCATCCATTCATCACTATCCTTAGGTGTTAGATTGAATTAGATTAGATTTCTCTAAACCCTTTCCTTTTTGTCTTTTTTATTTAAAGTTTGAGTCAGTTGAGATCAAGTTCAAGCCATTTTGGGAAAAAAAAGAGTTGATAAATCTAAAAGAATAGCATAAGTACCTTTTTGTGTTACTAGCATATCAAATCATTTCAAATGAGTTATATCCAACACAAAGTTGCTAATTCGCAGTGTAAACCTTGGGGTTACCTTATTTGATCACACATTGTCATATTGTTTAGCATTTGGGGTTTCCTTGTTCAAGAGAGGATAGAATACTTGGTATTATATTCTGCGTTGAGAAGTGTAACAAAACACCCATCAATAGAAGTAAATGGGCCAACTTATTGCGTTGTAAAACACACACGCCCCATTGCATATGGGGACCCCCACCTTTTTTGCTTAGTTTTCTGCTTGGTACTTTAGTAGGTGGTGTAGCTTAGTCTTGGCTTGGCAACAATCTTTTGAATTCTCCAGGTTGGTGTAATAGGAAGTTTGAGCAAAGTCTTACAAGGTGCAAATCATGTTCTTAGTTGCAAGTTAGGAGTGAGTTGGAAATGTGAATTGCCAAGTCTTGATCCAGCATTTAGTGAAACCTTGATTTGGTTCCAAACGGAATTTCCCAATGACCATTAAACCTCCAATCTGCATTTGGGGTTTGCTGTTAAATGCAGTCCTAATGGACTTGAAATTTCTTATTTGCCTTGATGAAAATCTAAACGTTTGTCTAAGTCTAATCTGCAAATCAGTAGGAAGGTCTGAGGTAATGAAGATAGCCAAGTGCTGTTACAAGATTCAACTTGACTTTCTCATGACAAATTTACAACTTTCAAACAGAAGGGGCAAATTTCAATCAAGGAAGGCAATTTGGGTGAACAAATGACAAATTTCTACTTGAAATGTTCATGAAAAACCAAGAGTAAGGCCCAAGACAAGCTGAGAACCTGAATTTTGCATGGTGAAATTCCAATACTTAGCGAATTTCTGAAATCACCTCAATCTGGAAATTCCAAGACAGGTCAGAAATCCAATCTGACTTGGAAATAAATTTCCAAGCAAGGTCGGAAATCCAACCTACCTTGGAATTAATTTCCAAGTGCACCTTGAAACCTGACTTGAACAAGAAGTGAGAAATTTTGAAATAGAGAGTGCAATCTGGGTATGGTTATGAAATTTCAAGCATGTTTGAACCCTAACATCGTACCTTCAGCAAGCCTGGTGAGGAATCAATTAAGTCTTGAACGCACATTGAATGAAATCATGTCTAAGTAGCAATCTGATCTGCATTTGGAAAATGAAATCCAAGAAACATAGTAAAGTTTCAATAACTTAGACAAGTTTTAAATGACCTGAATGTGAGAATTCCAAGAGGTCAGATTTCCGACCTCCCTTTGGAACAAAATTCCAAGCTAGGTCGGATTTCCGACCTCCCTTGGAATTAATTTCCAAGTTACCCCCAATTTCCACTGAGCAAGAAAGGTGAAATCCAAAATGCAACATGAACTTGGTAAGTGAAATGGGTGAAATCCAACCTTGGAGATGGAAAATCTGGGCGATTTATTGAGAAAATCCAAGTGATTGTCATGTGATTTGAATCAGGTCTGAAATGTTTAAGACAACAAATGACCAAGTATGTAGAGAATTCGATTTGGAAATGAAAATCTGAGCAAAAGGGGAAGGAAAATTGAATTACAAGTGTGAAAACCAAACAATTGAAGGGGTAATTGATTTGCAAACCCAAAAATCTGAATGAGCAAGTAGAAGTTGCTGTTGTTTTGAACAATCAAAACTTAGCAAAGTTAGGAATGAATTCCTAAGGAGGTCGGAATTTTATTCCAAGGGAAGTTGGAATTCCGACCACCCTTGGAATTAAATTCCAAACCCCCCTTTGATACCCGCTCCATGAAAAAGCTAATTCCCAAACTAGGCAAGTGACAAGCCAGGTCGGCCATAAACAAAGTTGTAAATTGCAAACAAGTCAAAGTGAAGTCAGCCAAATGGGTTAGCTAGATAGAAGCAAAATGGAATATAAATCTAATCGCACCACATTTTGAGAAAAAAAATCAAGTTTCATTACAAGGTCGGCTATGTTATTAATATCTAAATCAAATGAATATAGATCAGGTCGGCTCATATAAAGACCCATTGGTCATGACCCTTGGAGGTGGAGCTTTTATAGGAAAGATGCAAATTTTTATTTCAAACAGTGCAATACAATAAACATCCATCGCAAGAGCAGAGCACACATTTCGATGTGCAAAAACCAGAGAAAGAGGTAAAAATCAGAATGCTAGTTGGCATCTAATCAAGTCCACATCACTGGAGATAGATGGGTTGAAAGCAAAAATCAAAAGGATTACTAAGGCACAAGCTGAAATTACGAATTACTGCAAACGTGAAGCATTGAAAAATTCAGAATTCTTTCAGAATTTCAATCAGGTATGGCTCTGAATTAAATTTGCAATGATAAAAAAGGAAATCAAATGGTTTGTTGGGCATGTGCAAAGGGAAATTGAATGATTTGAACTTAGAAAATCAGAACTCAGAACTCAAATCAGAAGTAGAAGTTGTTTAATATCACAATACATGGATTCACACAAATGCAACTTCAATGTCAAGTTAAGATCATGTGATGTTTCATCATTAACACAAGTGTTTTCTTGTTTTGCAAGGAAATGAAGATGAAGAGTTCGAGGTCAAGGAGGAGCTGTTGCAATATCAAGAGGATACATGGAGAAAAAAATATCACAACTTCAAGATTTCAAGCAAGGTGAAGGCAAAGGAAAAGTTGGAATTGCAAAGTTCGAGTTACAACCACAAAGGAGATCCGGTATCAACATGAAAGATGATTGCCAGATCAAGAACCAACATGGAATCTCAAGACCAAGGGCAATTTCAGGTGGAAAGTCATTCATCAAGATAGCAAGAAGAAGTTTAAAGTTGGAAATCAAAGTGAAAATGAAAGTGCAAGTGCAATGGCAAAGTCAACAATCCTAAGGCTTGAAGAAGACATCACAATGATCAAGGTTGTAAACCTCAACCAAAGGTGACAATCAAATTGCAAATATATACATCTCGTGGAATGAGGAAAGTTAGGATGCAAAGCAAGTTTGAAGTCATGAAGAAAGATCAAGGCCAAAGTATCAAGATAAGAACCATTTGAAGTACAAGTTCAAGAACATCTCAATGAGAGGACTTTTAAAACAAGAAAGATGGACAAGTGGATATGTATCTCAAAGCAATATAATTTTCTTATTGGATAGCATTTAATGCTTGTAGGTGGTAGTTGTAATAGGGTTTTATTGATTAATATGGGTCGTTGATCTTGAATCAATTTGAGCCATTCGTTGTACTTGGAGCTTTTATATAAGGCTTGCTCAAATCATTTGTAAAAGAGAGACTTGAAGAAATTGTTGCCAAAATACTACCAAAATTATTCCTAATTCATTGTTGATTTCATGATGAATACTTGTGAAGTTTTGGAGTGTTGCATGGTTTCCATATTTCTCACTTTAGTTTAGTGTTGTTTAGTTGAGTAGAAGTTAAAAGTAGTTTAAGTAAAGTAGTTGGGTAGATAATGAAAGATATTCTTGTTATTAAATCATTGTGAAACTTGTGTTCGTACCTTTTGGTACTTGTTGATTGCAAGTAACAATGTAAGTTTGGTTTGAACCCCACTGCAAGCACTTCACTTCATTTGCTTAATGTTCATTGATTTGCATAATTTATGGCTTTTGGTGAGCATAAGTAGTTTGAAAATCATATACACACCCTTAGAAGATAGCACCCTCCTTAGCGTACTTGATTTGGCGAAGTAGGGACCGATTTAGTCTCACCACAACATCAATCGTGTCTTGCATTGGTAGAGTTAGAAATAGACATAGCTTAGATCTCTAAACCTTCATCACATTTGCACTTTATTTTGAATTGTTGTTAGAAGTAGTTGATGCACTCAAATTGCTATATCATTCACATTTAGAAAGTTGATAGATCCTCCACAAAAGGCTAACATAAGTCCCCAAGTGTTTATCAGAAAATCACATTGTACGAAAAGTTGCAAGTACGCAGTGTAAACCTTGGGGTCACTTCACTTGATCACACAAAATCCTACGTTGTTTAGCATTTGAAGTTTCCTTGTTCAAGAGGATTAGATATTTGGTGTTTTATATTGAGATACTGGGTGTTTCATCCTGCATGTTGGAGTGGTCGCAAAACTTACATCAACACAACTGATATGAGACTCATCGATATACAAGACAAGATAGATAATCAGCTTACCCAAGACCTTATGTAATTGTGGGAACTGTCTGCAAGAACATCAGATAAAATTCAGTAAGAAACCAAGTACTCACAGAATTCATCTGGATTAACTTGTCTATAACTGAAGAAGTCGATTAATTGTTGGATAATTGTCTATACTCCTAGCAAGGAACTGCATGATCTCGCAAGACCGTGAAGCACACAGATAACAATACAAAGAGAGTTTTCATCAGTGTTAAGAGTTATAACCTTGTTGCTCTGAAGGTGTTCTTCCTTCAGTGGTGCAGCAGTAAACTGGAATTTCCCCTAAGCAGAAAATCATACCCTGCAGCAACCTTGGCCTATGTGTTGGTGGGTTGAAGGAGCAGTCAAGAGCAGCATTAGCATGGTGCAGCATTGTGGTAGAGTTCGCCTCATTTTCTGTGCAGCAGAGAGATTTCATGTGAAGGCATGGCAACCTTTAGTAGGATCCTAGTGATAAAGGTTAGAAGTCTGTTCCAAGTTAGGAAGCAGCTGATTTATTATGTTTCCAGACTAGGCACTTTGCATGAGAAGTTTTTATTTTTGCCATAAGTTAACTGTTGTCTCTGATTTATAAGTGTTAGTTCACATGTATGCCTTGCAGGTAGGAGAATTTGCACCCATGCTGCTTCGGATTTAGAAGCCTGGCTTTTCTTGGAATGTGGTGTATTGCATGCATTCATCTATAAAAGAAAGGCAGGGCTGTGAGTGATAGCATTCATATTAAATCATTCCTGTTTTGAGCTAGCGAAGTGTATTCCCTTTAACTTAATGAGAAGACAGTTGCAGGTTTGAAAGTTCAATACTGTGTATTCACCATTCACTTTAGTGTGATATGTTTGTAGATTCTTTTACTCAGAATCAGCAGATTTAGTAAGAGTTGTCATATTTAAGTTTCCTAGAGTTCAGGGTTAATATTCTGGGTGCAGAATCTTCTTACCATGTGTAGCCATGTTAGGTATGCACATAAAAGTGTTCCCCCCTCAGAAGAAGAGAAAGGGGAAACCCACCTTCATACATGAGGGAAAAACTCCAACCAAGAGAAAGAAAAGATGACTTAGCTATGACACATGAATGCCTCCACAAATGAGAGAGGATGCAGATGCAAATAGTCACATAGTGAGTGCTAAAGTAGGTCTTCCAAATTCCAACTCAAGAGGCAGAATGAAGAGAGATATCAAAATCTTTGAAACTGCTCAAACTTCTTCATGTCAATGCTGAGAGGTGTCAAGATCTTATCAAGAGTCCTAGGCCTAATCAAAGATGACATTTTGAAACCATGTGGAGAGTGATGTAAAACAGAAACCAACAATGATGGAGATGTAGCTACTACACCACTCTCATCAAAGAGGGGAAAAAGTCCTCACATTAAACTCCAGACTTGAACGATGGGACTCATCATAGAAACTCAAAAGATCTATCAAGTTGTCATCCCAATTAATTGTATGTGGAAATCAAGGATGGTCCTCCTAAATGGGATCATTGGAAACATTTGATGAAGCAGCACTGAAAACTGCAGAATCAGGAAGCGAAGATGGAATCTCACTACATGCCACATGCCTACACTACTCATTGCACAATGTGTCCATATCAAATGTCTAAGCATAAACAACTGTTGAAGTTGTCGAAGGTGGTGGAATCTAAATGCATGTCAAATGGCTACACTACACATCCCATGAATTGTCCACATTAATGGTGTGAGTATGAACATCCATAGAAGGGGTATCCATATGTGTCTTGGTACCATACACATGCCACATGTGTATGGTACCAACATGCCTACACTAAATGATTGGTGTGATTATCCACATTAATGGTGTGAGTATGAACATCCATGCCACATGCCTACACTACTCATTACACAATGTGTCCATATCAAATGTTATGCTTCAGGACTACATTATTTAAACCCTAATTGATTGCTACTCAACTCTAGCAAACACAATAAATTTGCCTTAGATTTATATATTTACTGCAAACCCTAATATCATAGGCGGGTTCTATAATGAAAAGAGATGCCAGCTGAAATATATCACCCAAGAACTAGTCGAACCAGAATTATGAACCTTTTTTACTTTCACAAAAATACCCAAATTTACAACTTGAGTTCACAAACAAGATAAAAATGCAAAACCATTCATTTACATTAAACGGGCTTGAAACCCTTCTACAAAACACATCTGTCAAAGCAATTGAAACAAAAAGTACAACAATATGCCCTAATAATTAAAATATCAGCTACAAAGCCATAATACAACTGGAACTACAATAGCTTACTCCCAAGGCAACCTGTGAATCAAACCAGCTTGATGTTGCTAAAGAGCACTACCTCTAGGTGAGACATCTTCTTCAACCAAATGGTTTATGTAGTCCAATGTGAAATCTATAGAGGGTTTGTCCTTTGATCTCCACATACCCATGGGGTTTCATCCTCATATCAGGACACCTAAACAACAAGTGCTCACTACGATTTCTAGTTAGGGTTGGTTTGTGGGTTTTTTGTGATGATCCTTCAATGCTGTTCTGACTCCTGATAATCTTAAGACAGCCAGAAAGAGCATTGAAAATTGCAAAATGGTCTCCATTTTGAAGCTAGTAAATAGAATGGGCATACCATTCCTATTTGCGATGTCCCCTTTTTGAAATAGGATTTAAATATAACTAATAATAAAAGTAAAATATAAAAGTAAAATAAAATTTAACTAAAAATATAAAATATAACACAATTAAATTTAGTTAAGTTAATGAAGGGTCAAAAGGCATGAAATGAAAAGTTGTGACTCCCTCAAACATGAGATATAAAAAGGGAGAAGAGAACTTCATTTGAAAGGGGGAGAGAAGAAGGAAGAGAAAAGAGAAGTTGTGAAGCAAGGAAGAATTAATAGAAGAGAAAAATGAAATGAGAAGAAAATAAGAAAGTGACTCCTTCACAGGGCAAAAGTTATTAAGGGTTGTGACTTTTCGAAAAGGTGGTAATTATGAAGGTTTGTGACTCTTTCAAAGAGGGACAATTATGAAGGATTGTGACTCTTTCAAAAGGCATAAATGATGAAGGGTTGTGACTCACCCAAAGGGTGGTAATTATGGAAGGTTGTGACCTTTGCAAAGGACAGTCATGATGAAGAGGTGTGACTCTCCGCCACATTGGAAGATATAAAGTGAGAATGTTTCATTTGAGGACATCCAAGGGAGAGCAAATTGGAGAATGATATATTATTCTCAAAGGCAAAAAAGAAAAGTGGTGACTCGATTCTAATGAAAGGTGGTGACCCTTTCACCAATAAAGTATAAAGGAGATTTCATTCCAAGCAAAAAGAGGAGCAACAATAAAAGAGTATTATTCAGATTTTGAGGGCAGACTAAGCATAAAAAATCCATTTGATAAAGGAGACAAATCTAAGAGATCAACCTGATATGAGACATCAGGCTTCAGATATTTAAAGCTTATCTCATCTTATTCAAGTAAGAATTATATCTCTAACTACATTTTTGCTCCTATTACATTATGGATTTGTGAATTTAAGGCAAAGTATAAGGTGATCCCGAAAGGGGACATTACACTGTTGAGCAGCATTTCCCTTCGAATCACGCCAAAACTTTGAGTGCCCGTGTGCGTAAATGAGCTTGGCAAGTACGGAGGGTTCCCTAAGGTCTACAACTATGCACAGTTGTGGTGAAAATCCCCTTTGGGTTCAAAACCCTAACTAACACATTAATAGTATAAAAGAAATTTATATTGTGTGCTCACAAACACAATATAAATTGGAGGTCAATGTGGACCAATTCTTGAAGGATTAGGTTAAACCTTTGTACCAGTTGGAATCCCTTGGAGAGTTGCACCATCGCTACATGAATTAATGGTGCACCCAGCATGCAAGGTGGTTGGTGGAAATGAATAGTGAAAAGAGGTAGAAGTTTCAAAGTTTGGATGCCAGCAATGCCTCATGGCTTCAATCAAGGGTTTGAATTCGAAGGGGAGGTATGCCGAAGAGAAGTTCGACTTCATAACAAAGGCATGTGTATTATCGGCATTCGGTAGAGAGGTGTGACAGCATAAGAAACCTTGAAGTCCTAATGAGGTAAGCAGTGAAAGCGGGGAACAATCAAGAGGCATGTCAGTATGCGTAAGTTTGATAACCCGACAAAAATAGAGGAGAGGGCATGCCAAGAAGGGAAACTCCATAACTCTGATGACTTACATAAGCTGAAAAAATTCGACATGCTCCCATCCTTAGAAACTTCAAGGGACTTGGGCAAACACATGGGTGATGGAGATGGAGAACATATGTAAAAAATAGGATCAGAGAAGATGATGTAACCTGGAAATGGGTGTTTTGGTCCACCCCACAAATCATCAAAAGAGAGGACATGTAAAGATCCATTTCAATTTGACCCTTAATTAAACCACACAAAAAAAAACAGGCTGTTTGTGTGTATTGTTTCAGATTTGAATGTTCAACATGTTTTATTGATTTAGTTTATGATCTCATGAACTTCGCTTTGGCATAGCAAGTATTCAGATTTGAATGTTCAACGTGTTTTGTTGATTTGGTTTATGATCTCATGAACTTCAATTTGACATAGCAAGTATGAATAGGCAGGAATAAAGCATCTATTTTGAAATATAAGAAACGCTGAATGAGCACACAGCAATACAAAGTGCACATACATGTACCAAAATTCTGACCTTATTTTGCTGTTCTATCAGAAAAGATACAGATTACAAGTTGTAAGATATCAATGGTTGGAATGTCTGCGTTAGGGGTGCTATGCAACCACATAATGCATAAAGGATCCAGCTGAAATTCTGACCTTATTTTGCTGTTCTATCAGAAAAGATACAGATTACAAGTTGTAAGATATCAATGGTTGGAATGTCTGTGTTAGGGGTGCTATGCAACCACATTATGCATAAAGGATCCAGCTCGAGTGATGACAGAGACAACAGCAATCTGCTCACAATATCATACTACAGCGATCTCACCAATATTTGTTGCCAGTAGCAATTTCAAACTTCATTCCTTATTCCATGCCAAGATATGAGCCACTAATGTTGAGTAAAGTACATGTCAAGGGAGGAGGCTCATGCCACCAGATATATACCAGTGTTTGGAATAAGAGTTTGCAGCTATTGTAGGGTACCCACACCAAAGTTAGGAGATACGCCAAGGTCACCTTACCCCCAGCCATAACAAACTCCCACAATCTTCAAGCTGCGCTTAAAGTCTTCTTTGAAATGCCACAATTCGACACATGATGTTGGCATCTAGAAAAGAACTCCACACCCAGCATTAAACTTCATTGCAAACCGTAAATCATATTTTAAAGCGGCATCCAAATCCTCTTCACACATTATCATGATATTCCCAAACTCTGAAATCTGTCCATATAGAGAATTCACATATTTGAAATAAACGACCGTGAATGCACAATGAAATAGCTGAGTGATATTTCCCACAATCAGCTAGGGCAGATAGTCTCACTATCAAAACCTAAAATTCCTTAGGGTTTTCATCCTATGTTCCAATCTCAAAGAAGCTATCCAATATCAAAATGAGTAAACAACCAAGCATATCTCAAATGAGGCCCAAGCTCCTCTTCTATAACCACCAAAGAAGCTTGTAGACAGATAATAACGTGATTTTATTTCAATCTCACTTGAATAACCATTAAAGTCAATTTACAAATTTATCAAATTAATAACATTAATTAACTTTTGTGGGATAAGACTAAATAATTAAAATAATTAATTCCCTTTATCCCAACTATAGCCTACCAAAATTAAATAAGCTAATAAGTCCTATAGTAAACTAGGCGGAAGGGGACATTATAGGACATGACAAAAGCATCACGTTCAAACGCTGACTCAAGATCTCCATGCAATTGCTTGATGATGTCCAAGCAATGAAAGTGATCAAAGGGCACTTTATGTGCTCTATAAAATGCAAAATATCCTTAGAAATGATGAAATCAAAGGTTCCAAGGATTTGTTCATTGTTGTCAAACCATGCAACCTTTTGATATGGATCACCTACCTCAAAAACAAATTCATGGAGATAGGATAATAGAGATGTTTGATGCAATGACTATTGAGCCCTTCTTGCTAAAACAAATAGTTTTCATAATACAAAGTAACAACAAAATAGCAAGCACACTAATGAGAACACATGATGAAACCCTAGCTAAACTAGCCAATGAAAGGACTAATCAACAAACCCCCTAGCAAACATGACGTTGCCAATTTATAAAGTGATTAAAATTGACTTAATCATAGAACCCGTCCATAACATTCAATCAAGAGAACTCAAAACAAAAATGAAGGTCACTAGCCGAAACATGCAAAGTGAACTTAAACAAATAAAAGGTACCAATATAAAGTATGCATAAAAACACACACTTTAAAAAAAGGGGCACCTAAAAAGGAGCTTGTATGAGCCTACACAAAACCCTGAAAGTTCTTGAACCACTAACTACTCAACAAAACCTACATAAAACTATAAATTCTAGAAAAATCAAACATTAAAATCATAAATAGAAATGCACCACTACAAAGCCATTGATAATTAACCCAAAAAAAATTGCACTACAATTTGAGCCTAGATGGTCAAGAAAGAGACTTACAAAGTTCAAATGTCAAATCCAAACTACCAATGAAGTGGGAGCAAAGTTGGGAAATGAAGATAATGATGTCAATATAACATCAACGAATGTAAACCATGTCGCCTAACCACTTCATGTAAACAATTAATGTATTGTAATTGTGTTGATGCATAGTTGTTTATGCGCACCAAGTGTTTACATGTGGGACTTGTCCCCACCATAAACAACAAGTGTGTTAACTACAATGCATAAACTGTTTAAGATCAACCTACCTAATACAAACAACCTTGCACTAACAGAAAACCAAGTAACCTTGTACAAAATACTACTTACTAGCCACCACAAACAAAATATGCCAAGAATATTCTATATGCTCTCGTGACCGCAAAAATACTAGTGGTTTCTCAAAGATTGCTTGGGAAGTTTGAAAACTAACCATTTGAGAGATGAAATGTCATTTGAAGGGGGAAAAAAACCTACTAGAGGTATACAAGTGGTATTTGGGTTAAGCAAATAGTATGAGGCCACAGGGGACTATTGGCAACAATACTAAGTCAATCAATGACCAAGATCTCCCTCCCAACTATAGTTAGTAGAGATGATTGAGTGGCAATAGTAATTAATCCACTCGTAGGTCGAAGGGGTATGAATCACAAGTATTACCACCTGCAACACCTTGTCCCCAATTAAAGTCACGCACCACTAGCAATTGTTTCCCACCCCAAATGATGGTTACATTTCTCACAAGCAATTTTCAAGTAGTCTAAGAGAAAACACTAGCGGTTTTGAGATCACACAACTTGGAGAAGATTTCTTGCATATTTTGTATGTGTTGGCTAATAAGTAGTTTTTCAATACAAGGATACATGTTTTCTATCAATGTAAGGTAGTCTAGCATCAAGCAAGGCAATTTTGCATCCACTAACATCAACATCTTCACCCCCAACCATAACCCCAACTTATAACTGTCGACCCCAATTAATAAACTTGTAATCAATCAAAAAAAAATTGTAATTTTTACACTTGACAAATGATGATGATTGCACAAAGATGTCGATTGCACTATGCAAAGAATGTGCCAATGCCAATGACCATGTCATCAATACAATAGGGGTTGAGAAAAAAAAATGAGAGGCCTAACCAAAGTGGTGGAAAATTGATGATTTGACAACAATCCTAGGTATGTGGTGCTCCAAATGCAATAGAAAAGTTAAAATTTCCCAAAATACCCTAAAACTAGTGTGAGTGAGTTGAAAATATTGCAAGCAACTTCCCACTACAAACCCTTATAGATTTGACCTTTGATGTCCAATTTGAATGAAACAAAAGGCAAAATTGACTATTCAAGACCTTTTCAAAATGATGGTGAACTTAGATCTGTTCCACCAATTGTTGAAGTGAGTCTAGGACACAATGCTACGAAATGGTACCCTAGATCCTCAATGGAAATAAGCATACCTTGAATCGCCCCTGAGCTTTGATACCATGTGTAAGAACAACCCCTTCTAGTATCTTTTTTTTACAAGTTACCAATAATGTTTTCACAGAATTGCAATAGCATAGATTAAGAAACAATGGTTAAGACTTTTTGCTGTCATAAAGGACTGAGCTTACAGTTCAATTCACATTACAATGGCTGATCATAAAACTTGGAACAACTACTAGTTTGTAAACTCTATTACATGAAGAAACATTCATATGAATTTCACACAAAGAGCACCTTGGAGAATGTATTCATCTGACAATATACAGGACTTTTTGATCAACTAAAGTTCAGTCACAGGTGGCTGCAATCACTGGAGATGTAAACAGTCATAAACCTCCATGAAATGGTATCAAATGATAGGTCTGCTTCCTACCGCAAAGGATATCACCTTAAACTTGCTCCCAGCTATCCAATGGCTCTCAAAACACACTGAATATCCCAAACACGCACTCTCAAAAGAAATTACAGTCACATGCTTGCTGGAAATGGGTGCTCAAGAACAGGGGTGATTACCATCAAAAATTCATGATAATTTCTTGACCTTGCCTTCCCTTGGGAACAATCACCAATGATTCTTGGGGTCTACGCATCCAGGTTTGTGCAGAAACTGGGATCAAAACCATTCAACACCCCTCCAAACTCACAAGTCCATCTGAAAGAAGATGTATTGCCTGCAAGTACAGTAAGGCCTCCCTAAAAATTGATTGCCAGGCTTACAACTCCCTGCAATAGGTACAAATAGGGGTGCCTAGCAGAGAAAATTGCATTAAAAGAGCACCCATGTACATTGCATTAATCATTCAACCAAAGGGGTACTACCCTCATAATGAAGTGTACGGCCCAGCTCAAGGAACCCTGCAATCAGCTTGAAACCCTCTAAAATTCTTTGCATACACTCCAAAACTAAAAAACAAACTTGCATTTAAAATACCTTAACAATCTTCATATTTTTTCTGAAACTTTGAGTCCAAAATCTTCATGAAAAAGAATGTTATTTCCTGAGTGAAAATACCAAACCAGCTAGGGTGGGTCTCTCACCACTGAACTCAGCAAGATTGAAAAGGGTTTTCATCCCCAACAACACTTGAAAGAACTCCTTTGTTCATTCCGATAACATTTCTTTATGTGTGCAAACTCTAAATGAGAGAAATGAGAGATAAAACCCCAATTTATAGAGTCGGGGGAAATAGGGCATTTAAAAAATTCAAATATTTTATTTTCCCTTGGAAAAGCCCCCATAACATTTTAAAACAACTTAAGTACCCTAGATCGCCTAGGCATCCAACTTGGGGAAAAAAACACATTTTTTTAATATCTAGATTCTAAACACTACAGTGAATAATAAGTCACTTTATTACTTTAGTGCAAATATTAAAATAATATCAACCACCTTACAAAAAACTCACCAAGACACCAAAAATGGAAATCGATCATGCCAGAACATTACTGATGTTGAAGGATAATGGCTGGTGTCGAAACAAGCATTTACTATAAATGGCAGCGTCCTCCAAGGACTAAGGAGAACAAACCTGAAAAAATCCAGAATGCTACGAAGAGCATTTTCACCAACCAAAGCACCAACTAACATCCCTACCTACAACTATTGGAAGCCAAGAAACTACAAACGAGGTCACCCAGAAAATAATAGCCTATGGGAAACCTAACCACCACTTAATAGCCTATGGGAAACCTGGAATAGACTAATGAGAAACCACAACTAACTAGACCATGTAAGATTTGTAAAGAAAGTAAACGAACCCAAGATCTTGATTAAAGGAATGATAAAAATAACAAGAACATAAAGATGATTGCAAAATGCAATATAATAGCTACCCCAATAAGGAGGATGCAAAAAGGATTGCATATACGGCTGACATACAAATATATAGATTACTTTGGTGCATGAGTCCAAATTACACATGTCCAAGAGGTCATGAGTTAACACCTAATTAAAAGGTGGACTAACTTAATGAAGTAAGACAATCAGCTTGATTGGACAAATGCGGCACTTAATTACCACTAATCAAGCATGATGTATCTATGGCACTTGACGAACTCAAATCAAGGGTTACATATGTCATTATTAACTACCTTAGCAAATGCAACCTACCAAAGTAAGTTTATCCTAGGTGCATAGTATGCAATAAAATAAATTAAAATAACTAAATGCACGGATATGAAATAATACACCAATAGTTTAGTTGTTGCCAACCAAGTTGGGCCAGAATTAGTTGCAAAAGAGTCCACCTAGTCGACCAAACCCCCTCAAATCGATGGAGGTCTCTATTATGAGACAAAGTCTAAAGATTTCCTCATAGAAGAAACAAAGGAAACAAGGGATCAATATTCAAGGTATTGAAAATTCACTATCAAAAGACCCCAAGCCAAGAGCACCAGAGCAAGGAACTGGACTAGAGCAAAAGGAGCTTGAAAGAAAACAAAGAAGCATGCATACCATAAAGACTATGAGCAAGGATTCAAACATGTCCAATAGTGTTGGAAGAGCAAACGACCATCCAAGTCAAACCTTTTTGAGTAAGTCCCACCAAGAAGATGACTACTAAGGATTCATCCAACACCCAGTCCCAGTTCCACAGAGAAAAATTTATTGAGATTCATTAGTGATGGGTCGAGAAATCTAGTGAGCCATTGCAAAACATGCATAAGCATTTATACGAATAATGAAATAGCCAAAAGCATTGTTGGTTTCAATCATTCCCAACCACACACAAGGGAATAGCAATTGACTACTTATCAAAAATATAAAACCAGCAAAAAAATATTTGAAGGAAAGATTATGTTAAGCCTTCAAGAAAAAATTCAAGCACCTTCAAGTGTATAAAGAAATTGTTGTTGAAAGCTATAACACATGGCAAGAAAAACATGAAAATATTTGAGGATGCACTATTAGACTCGTCAATTAAAAGAGTACCTACAACTAGACTGAATAAACAATGTTTGTCAAAGAATTGATACCCTTGTTACAACGGAAAATGAAGGAGTTGTCACCTTCATTGTATTAAGGTGCATACAGTAAGGCAATGAACATTTAAAGTGAAACACTCTAGACAAAGAAGTAAAGATGTGATGACTCAAAGGAAAGCGACAACAATGAACCAAGGTTGGTTTAATTTCTAAGGAGAGATGTGCTCTAAATGAAAGAAAAATAGAGGAGATGCTAGCAAAGAATTCAAGGACCTAAAGTGTATAAACTACAAGACGAAAGAACACACCAAAGAAGATGTTTGGCAAGATTGGCCAAACAACAAGCAACCCAATCAAGTTTTCTCACACAATTTTTGAAGAACAAAAGTACATAGGTATTTTTTGTCCAACAAGAGAAGTTAACCTTGCCTAACACAAAGACAAAGAATAATAAAGGTACATCTGCTAGCGATTGTCACAAATAAAAGAATAATAAGAATGATAGATGTCAAACTGAAAACAATGGAGAAGGTTGGAATCGGATACAATCTCACTCCAAGGTTAGCATATGGCACAATGACAACAATGCAATGAGTGGGGAAACTCTGCAAGGGACTGTCCCAAATATCAAGGTGATGAGGGACTACTTTATAGATAATGTAAATTGGGAGATCACAATGATATCAGATGCCCCAAACAAAATCCAGCATATATATCAACATAATTGATGCAGCTAAAGACCAAGAAGTATTGGCCATCACACAAGCTAAAGTAAAGAAGGTTGCCTATCCAAACCCATGCATAGAAAAGAAACTCTTCAATACAAGAGTTGACACAAATAATGCCATGGCTAATGAGCATTGCTAGTCTCATAAGCATGTAAGCATAGTACCAAATCAACTAGAGTTGCATAAAGCTATTGTGAGTCAAGCATTTCAAACCATAGGAGCATTACTCATTTGGGGAATAAATCAGCAAACCAGAGGAGTACGATTTTTTGAAAAAAATGGGAAAAAATCAGCCAAAAATCAGGATAAAGTCGGATTTAGGGTTTAGTGTTTTGGGTTTAGGGACTAAAGTTGACCAAAAAATCCTGATTTTTGGGGAAATCTGCAGAATGCCCGATCCACAATTAATAAGGATTAATCGCAATTAAATGCAGATTTCTGCTTCTATGCTTCAAACTATCATATCAGTCAAATTGACAGATCTATTGCAAAGCATCCTAAACTAAATTCTATAGACAACAACATGAATGTACTCAAGCATGGGTTAAAGGTGGATCATGGTATAACTCACTTAGCATCTAGGAATGGAAGCAATAATGATGAGCAAAAAGTTGAGCCCTTGTTGTTGGGATCATGTGACTGATCTCATGCCCCTAACTGTGAATTTAGCCCAAAGACTAATATTAGTACACATGTAAATTTTCAAGAACCTAATAAACACTGTTGTTGCTCATGGTCCCGAGCTGAATGTGCTACCAAAAGATACTAGGAGAAGTTTGGACAAGCCCACCATTTGGCCTCTGACTTTCTAGTTGGTAGGAGCAAACCAATAAGGCATCAAATTATTGTGAGTACTAATTGCTCAAACGGGGAAATGATTGGAACTCGCCCATTTTTATTTAACTTTATGTTCATACCGTCACATAAAAAACCATATGATGCATCACTAGGTTGTGATTGGCTGATAGCAGTCAACATTGACCGTATTTGGAAAAAGAAATTCCTCTCTTATAAAAAATAGAGGTAGAAAACATATATTAGATCTAAGGAATCAATCTATGAGGGTGAGGAAGCAACCTCCTTGGAGTCATTGGATTCACACTATGGAGAAGAGTGCCCAAATGAAGAGGATTAAGGACCTATGGGGCTGAACACTGCAGGGACAGTGATCTTGGAGCTGCATCTATATTCCAAAGATGAGACAAACTCCCTTTGTGATCTGTTGATGTTCCATTGGTAGATAGAAGATTATAAGGTATTCCATCCTAACTGCAATTATAATTAAAATAATGGAGATTAATGAAGCACCACTAAAGAAAGATGACAGAAAACAAATGAGGTAATGTTGGCCCCCTCTGTACAAACAAGCTCCTTGGCAAACTCAATATCAGCATTTCATCCTGAATTCACAGAATATAAAATGAGGGATGCAAAGCCGGATGATAGGCCAGATCATCAGTTTGGAAGTGTGGAAGACATGAAATACTAAGAACCGACTAAACTGAAGCTGAATCTTGAGCTGAAGAGAATTTCGGAGATGATCATGGGCTGTGATGATTGGAGCCCAATGCTAAAAGCAAAAGCATTCAAAAACTTAAAATCGATGTAGTTTTGGTTCTAATTTGTCCAGTAATTTTTTCTATACTGGCGTGATATTGATGTCAACGATACTAGAGAAATTTGAAACCAATATAGAATTGCTTTTAACTTGTCCATGGAATTGATGGAACATTGCTTCCAAATAATCCACGGGAATTTTCTCAAAAGAATGTAGCATTGATGTCCAAGATACTAGAAGAATTTGAAATCGCCATAGCATTGCTTCTAATTAGTCCACAAGAATTTACTTATAAGAAAGTAGCATTGATGTCTACAATAATAGAAGAATTTGAAATTGCCATAGCATTGCTTCACATAAACCTTATAGCAAGTAAACTCACTTATTCAAAATTTGATAAGGCTAGAACTTGTGAATTTTTTGGAGTATATTTTGCTGGCTGTTTTCGAAAGAATACAAAGATAAATAAACATACCGTGTGGCGAATGCGAAGGAGCCTCTCAGAGTTTTTGTTGGTAGGCAAAACAACCCGCTTAAACCCCTCATCTGCTTCAATCTTCGTCGGTGCTTCCTGAGGAGCTGCAAGCGAGGAAAAAGCTGCAAGTCGTTTAAGCTTCAAACGACTACTACTTAAAACCCTAAACCGGGACAAGCTACTAGAGTTTTTCCCCGAAAGCCCTCTGCTGTTTAAGTGTCGCCCGCTCCATGCCACAACCTTCGAGTTCGATAGCAATTTCCTGGAATACGTATGTAATTTTCAGTTTAAAAGGCAGCACTATTTGAGAGATATTTAAGTCAAATTGTTGATTACCTGGTAGGATTCGAACTGTGAGCACATGTTGGATGCAATAAAATGGACGTAGCCACGGCCATTCTGTACAGCATGTACGAAGTGGAAGCGATCCCCATTTTATTGCACGCATTTGGCTATATATGATGTGATTGCAGACATTTATCCGCCATAGAATGTGTATGGCGAGGAATGAATCGAGGGGAAATTTGACTTAGCGTGCGAAGAATATTCTGAGATAAAATTGAAAAATTATATGGCCTGGGGCTGGGTTAAGAGTCGTGGTCTATATGACCTTCCACGTCATCGTCCTGGTATTAATATTTCTTAATATAACGGTTGAATCTCTCCTGTTGGATAAATGACGGCTTGTTTGGGCCATGGATTTATGGATTTTCGTTATGTGCGGTTAAACTTGTTCGTATGTATTGATTTCGCTTGTTTAGATTGTAAGACGTGCGGTTAGAACGAGTTTTCTTAAATGTATCCGGCCAGGAAGAGCCACAAGGCACAAATTTAGTCCGCCTTTACATTACTTCAACGTTTTTGTGTTTAAATTTACAAACTTTCTTCTTCTTTTTCATACTCACAAAGTTTTAGAAAAATCGCAAACTTCATTTGATGTGGAGTTATGAGCCAAATTTCATTTGATTTCGAATTATGAGCCTAAACTTCATTTGATCTCGAGTTATGGGCCTTGTATTCAATAATATGCTAACATTTTATTTGTGTTTCATGTAGCGTTCTTATTTTTGTGGAGCAGTTATTTTTTAACAAATGATAATAAGGCTTGGGTCTCATGGAGGGGGTTTCCTTAAAGATTCTAAATAACCTCAAAACAAAAATCCATGGGACCTCCTATACCTAAAAAATAGAGTTGTAGCCCCTTCTATAAGACCCATGCCTAAGCTGTGGGAAAAAAGGGGGGGCTAGAAATAAGCAAAAATTGCTTATTGAAAAAAGTGGCACATGTCTTCACCATTTTTTTTATCTTCTTTTATTTGCCTACAACTTTGTTTTTAGATTTATTTGCAACAAAAGTAAATAAAATTTTGATTAAAAAATAATAATACATTACCATTCATGGGGCACCAGCTCCACAAATTGTGCTACTAGCAAAAATAAGCTAAGCAACAGCATGGGGACCTGCCCTAAGTGTTCTCATAGAAATATATATTCATGGGGCCACCACCTTCACAAATATCTCCTTAAAAAGTTGAGCAGTCACTGCTAGCCAAAATAAGTTAAGCAGTGGCATGGGAACTTGTCATTAATTCAATTTAAATCTTGGTGGCAAGAATAACATCATCGCATTTAAATCATCATATTATGATAATATCGATTATTTTGAATTATTTTGATTTCTTTACAAAATTTGTTTTTTTTATTTGAATTTTTTTTAGCAAAAAATCTAATTGAATAATTGTCAATCAATGTCTACATCAAAAATATTTGAATTTTAGATTCTAAGATTTCATATTTAAAGAGAATTCTTTTGACACAATAACATGAGCTATCATCTCTTGGATTCAATCAATTAGCATCAAAAACATATTAGATCATCTTGAGAACATATCATTTTACTTTTGGGGGGTATTTAAGCACTACCTAAGGGAGTAGCTCCTAAATTTAAAAGAGTATGTATGTTCACTTTGATATGGAAGCGAAAGTCGTAGCTCCCAAATTAATAGAGAGATAAGGTCATTAACCTTACATAGATTATGCCACTACCACTTGAAGAACCTAGCCCAAACCTAAATGGCTCTCCATGGCATTAACTAGTAAGAGGCCAAGGAGTCACTTGAAAGTCAAGTTAAATAATGGGTTAATCACTAGAAATTTGCCTATGATTACTTCTTTCAAACCTTTCCAATTGTCTTCTATATTGCCCAAAATGACAGGGGTCTCCTCCTTAACACTTGATTGGCCAAAAAGAAGCCACTTTATTTGATTCTCAGTAAACATGGGTTATTGAGTAGTTTTCCAAAATCTGTAAAAGTTCTTTAATTCTTCCTACTTTGGGGCCCAACAACCAATTGTTTGAGTTGCCTTGCATGGTAACATTGACATTGTGATGGTGTGGAAATGGGTGTTCACTAGTTTATGCATACAAACTAGGAACTAAACTTATTTCACAATGATTACATTAAAGATAGTGGATCCACTTGGCTCAACCTCAAATCTGATTGAAAAGGGTTGGGCATAAGGTAAATCCAATCAGTCCTTGATTAAGTTGAATATAAGCTATGTAAAAGATGTGAATTGAATGTAAGGACTAGGGATAGAAGGTGCAAAGTTGGCAATTGACAACATATATAGATAATTGCATAATAAATAATCACAAAACCAAACTAGATTTGGAAAGAGAATGTAGAGAGGAACCTGCCACAGAAATCTAAGTCAAAACTAGGTGGACTATTAGCATAACTGATGCAGTGATGCTAAGTGATACATTGATGAAGATTGGTACAAATTTGATAACAGGTGAATCAGTTATTTGGTTGTCATTGATGCCAACTACTTGACTTAATGTTTTCAGTATATTACCTGATATAGTGTAAGTGAATCGTGAGTTGCAGTATGTTTCTAATGTTGCTATTCTTATGGAAGGTTATATCATGTGTTTTGGTATTAACTTTGTCATCGCAACTTTTGATATGGAGAATTAAGTTGGTTATGTTTGAATGGACTCGAACCAAGTAATTGCTAAAACAGTCAATGATAGACAGTAAGTGATTTGATTGTTGTTTCATATCGGTGAAGTATTTGATGGAGCGGTCATAGGATATCATTATATACAATGTCAAGATAATATATGTACAAGCGTGAATCATTATTTAAACTGGTTCTACTAGTTTGATTGGCTGGAAGTGATGTTAACAGAATGAACAAGTAAACAAGATACAATTCTTGAACATGGTATAAAGATTTGTAGATCGGTGATGGAATTCGTTATGGAAAAAGGATCAGTGATGATTTTTGTAAAGTGGAGAGTTAGTTCTGTGATTTGTGGGACTTACTTCATAGCACATTGATCGAGGTATATGTTTGAGAGGGCTTCTTCTGGAAGTTTCTTTTTGGTCAAAAGAGGTTTTTGAAATGGCTCAACTACCAAGGTAAAATTGATACGCAAGCCGACGTGGTTAGAGCAAAATGTTTTATGGGTGTCTAGATACATTGTATCTCACCTAAGATGATATGGATCATTCATATCTCAGATCTAGGGTTTGTTGTTAGTCGGTGGAAGCGATTCTATATAGTAAAACAATTGAAGAAGAATAGAAAGAGATAAAATAGTTGATTTCAAATTGCAGAAGGATTTGGAGACAGAGAAAGTAAAGGAATCAAGTGCGATCGAGTTGAGGAAGATAATACACTATGGTGATGTAAATCAAATCTCAAAAGGATCTGATCATGCAGAGCTAATGCAGTTTTCACATATCATTTTATATGTTTCTTTCTAATCATTGTAATAGTAAAATCCCCTAACAAGGTATATCCCAGCAGATATTTATTATAAATCATTTTGTGTTTAAAGTCCTCTAACAAGGCTACTCCTAATAGGGTAAATATCCTAATAGGTTTTAGGAAAATCCCTTAACAGGGTAAGACCTAACAGTGTTTTGTAAACCTTTAACAGGATAAGCTCCTAATAGGGCGTATTCCAGAAGAGTACAAATTTTGTGGGTATCATCTCACACTGTGGTTTTTTCCCAGTTGGGTTTCCATGTGATAAATATGGTGTTTACATCGTGTAATTGATTACATGTGGATGTATGCATTGAAAGTTTACTTATGTTAGTTACTGCTACATTTTTTGGCACATAAAGTTAAATGAAGTTAAATTGTTGAATTTGTGTGGATTACTGATTCACCTCTCCCCTCTCAGTAATCAAACATGTATTAACAATTGGTATCAGAGCTTTGGTCCCCTGATTACGAAGGCTTAACGACTTTGGGGAAAGATCCAAAGATGTACATAAGAAGAAAGAACCTAAGTTCTCTAAAGAAAACTTCTCTACATGGGTAAGCAGGATGAAGTTGCATTTGTTTGGCATTGGAGAGAAAGCATTGGATCATCTTACAGCCAAGTATGTTCAACCTTCTGGCATTTTAACTCCTGATGAAATATAGGGAAAGTTGGAACACAACTATGTTATGATATAAATTGCAAGTTCTTTAGCTGATGCTGAATTTGTAGATATCAAATAAACGGATAATGATAAAGATATGTGGGATAAGCTGGCAACAGTCCATGGCGATGATTATCATGTCAAGAAAGCTAAAGTAGATAGTCTTAGAATAAAGTATGATGAAATGAGAATGCGGGAAGGAGACATTATTGATCAATACAACAAAAGACTAAAGGAAGTTGTCTCTGGTATCAAAGGAGTTGGTGGTCAACTTGATGATGATGATGTGGTGAGTAAAATCTGGAGAACCCTTCTACCACAGTATGCTATTAGAGTCTCTTCTATACAAGAACTGAGATCTATTAGTCCTAAAAATGTGACTCTAGACTCTTTGATTGCAAAAATTACTGCTTACTGCTTTTGAGTCAAGTAATTTTGATAACAGTATGCCTAGAATAGAGTCTGCTTTCAAAGCTTCCCTAACCATTGGTTCATCAAAGAAAGGAAAGGAAGTCTCTAACAGTTCTGAATGGAAACATGAGTATGATTATATCTTTTATGAGGAAAGAGAATAAGAAGAGTTGGAAGCACTATTAGAAAGGAGATTACCTAGAGGAAAAGGAAAGTATCAAGGTAAACTACCCTTAAAAAAAATTCATGTAATTAAATTGGTCATATTGCATCTAGATGTCTTGACAATGATAGAAAGGATAAGTTCAAGAAATTCAGGAACTTCAAAGATAAGAGTAAGAAAGCATGCTACCTAGCAGAAGATGGAGTGACTGATGAAGAATGAGATGGAACATATGATGACGAAGAGATATTTTTTGTTACAGTCAAAAAAGATCCCTTAATCGATGTAGATGGAGATAGTGAGGAGAAATCATTGATTTCAAGCATGAATTATAGCTGTGATTGGATAATAGACAGTGGGGGTACACATCACATGACCGGTGACAATAGAAAATTTATTTCAATGGAAGAAAGTGATTGTGGTGTAGTCAGATTTAGTGATTGTTCACCATGTGTAGTAAGAGGTAAAGGTTCTATAGCACTTAATGGTACTACCAATTGTGATGATGTTTATTGGGCTGATGGATTAAAGTATAACTTGTTAAGTGTTTCTCAGTTGAATAACAAAGGTTTTAGGTTGGAATTCAGTAATGGTGTGTGCAAGAACTTAGGAACATCTGGAGAGTTGATTTCTACTAGCAAACAAACTAGAGGTAACCTATTATGATTGAAATCTACTAATACACACTGCTTGTTTGCTAAAGTTGAAGACAAATGGCTATGACATAAAATATTTTGTCGTGTTAATTTTGATAATTTGGTAAAGGTTAGCAAGCATAAATGTGTTATAGGTTTTCCTACTCTAGCTAAGCCTGAAAATGCTATGTGTAAAGAGTGTCAATTGGGAAAGCTAACCAGGTCTAGTTCTACAAGTAAGGTCTAATCGTTTCATAATGTTCTTGACCTTGTTCACACTGACTTGTGTGGACTGATGAGAACAAAGAGCTACTATGGAGATAAGTATTTTATCTTGTTTGTTGATGATTACTCAAGAATGATGTATGTTATGTTTTTAAAGGATAAATATGATCCATTCTATATGTTCAAGGTGTATAAGGCAAGAGTTGAAAAAGAAAAAGGTAAATCACTCAAGTATCTTAGATCTGATAGAGGAGGTGAGTTTACTTCACATGAGTTCACAATAATTTGTGAAGAACATAGAATCAAGAGACAAATGTTTGCACCGAGAACACCTCAACAAAATGGTATTGTTAAGAGAAGGAATAGATCCATAATTGATTGTGCAAGAACATTGTTGATACAAAAGGAAGTGGCTCAAAAATTTTGGAGAGAAGTTGTAAGTACTACTATTTATACTTTGAACAGGGTACAACTTAAGAAAGGTACAAGAAAAGCACATTATGAGCTATGGTATGACCATACTCCTAGTATCAATCACTTTAAAAAAATTTGGAAGCAAATGTTACATAAAGAAGGATGATCAAAATGGCAAGTTTGATTATAAGAATGATGAAGGAATATTTCTTGGCTATTCTACTAGAAATAAAGCATATAAGTGTATGATCAATCATACTAACAAGATGATTGAAAGTGAAAATGTTAGAATTGATGAATTTTCTAAAAAGAATGAGGAAGATAGCAAGAAAGAACCGGAAGATTATGAAAGTTTGCTTATGTTCAACCCGGGGAATAAAAAATAGTACCACAAGCGACCAAAGTATTGAATGAAGCACAACCGGTGAATAATGATGAAGCTAACCAAAGGAAAGAACCGATACTCCCAAGGTATGTGAAACTCAATCATACACAAGATCAGATTATTGGTGACAAAAATGCTAGGATAATGACAAGGAGTGAGGTAAGAGAAAACACTTGTCTAATATTTGAACTTGAACCTAAAATTTTTAAAGATGCTTTGGAAAATGATGATTGGATTATGGATATGAATGAAGAATTACAACAAATAGAAAAGAATAACACTTGGACTTTAGTACCTAGACCTACTGACAAGAATTTTATAGGTACTAAATGGATTTTTAGGAATAAGCTAAATGAGAAAGGAGAAGTGATCATAAACAAGGCAAGACTAGTTTGCAAAGGGTATGCACAAGAAGAAGGAATTGACTATGGTGAAACTTTTACACTTGCTGAAAGACTTGAAGGTGTTAGGATATTTTTAGCATATGTTGTTCATAAAGGATTTAAAGTATATCAAAAGGATGTAAAATATACTTTTCTAAATGGTGTGTTATGTTGGTTGTATTTCCAGTTTTGAATTCTTGCTATAAAAAATTTGAGTTCCTAGTCAGATTCCTGCATAAATATCAATTTCCTGTCCAATGCTATCAAAATTTCTCTTCAAATGATGATCTTCGAGTGATAAAATTCAAAGAAGTGTGTAAAACCCTAGGTCCTAGGTCAGTTTTTATTCACATTCAAGAGAAAATCCTAGTTCTTCATAATCGCTTCTAATTTTCAGTTACCTTTTTCAGAAAATCTGAGTCACTGAAGTCATGTGATCTATTCATATTTTAATATTAGTCACGATGTCTCTTTAATCCTTAAGAATATTCCATTTTACTTCAACACTTAGCAAAATGCTTTGGTTGCATTATCTCATAAGAGAAAGAATGTGCTTTCAAATATAAGGAGACTTAATGTTGATCGTTGATCCAGATCCTGATCCTATAGTTTGCGCAAAGTCTCATTTCAAACCCCAGAGTTAAGAATCCTTTGGCGACTTTGAGTTTCTTCAGTCGCGTAGTCTCGCAGAAAAATCAGAGTTAGAGCCTAGTTGAAATTTCATGCAGTCGCGTGATCAAAAAAGGAAATGAGAGTTAAGTCAAAACTTATGAGCTTCAGTGATAATTGTTGATTTTCAATTTGATCCAACGGTGAGCGTGAAGTCTTGATATAAACTCTTCAATTAACAAATTATAAAGTGACTTCAAGTTTCTTCAGTCGCGGTGTCTCACAAGTTCACCAAGGTTAAGAGATGAGTTAAAACTATTCATTCGTGAGATCTCTAAGAAAAACAAGGGTTAAGCTAAAAGATATGAGATTTAGCGACTATCATCCGATTTAAAGTTGATCCTGTGGCAAGTCACGATATAAAAGCTCAGATGAATAAAAGTTTAAGAGATCTAGCAACTACCGTCAGATTAAAGGAAGATCTAAAGGTTGGCGTTCAATCTCGAAGTAAACCTTAAGTTAGATAATTTAGTCAACGACTTTGAATTTGTACAGTCGCGAAGTCTCCAAATCAACTGCGGTTGATAAAGGTTAAGTTAATGCTCAGTTGAAGTTACAGCGAGAAGATCTGAACCATAAAAGAGAAAAGATCTAATGGATGGCATTAAGTCGCTAAAAGAAGTCAAAAAGTAAGAGAAAGTTTAGTTATTTAGAGGTAATAATCTAGATGTTGACACGTGTCTACGTCATTCAGAGATTTGTGGTCTGTGTGAAATCTCATAATAAACCCGAGGTTGAAAAATTTATCCTGTGACATAGAGATAGCTTTAGTCACAAAGTCCCATAGTAAACTATAGTTAAAGACAAATCTAAGGAGATTTAACATGATACGTTGGATTAAAAGTTGATCTAAGGGTACTCGCGAAGTCTCTGATCAAATGTAGAAAGTACAAGATGGATGTGCGATTTCATTTGAACTGTCTGATTAAAAGAAGATCTAATGATGGTCTCAAAATCTCAAAACAAACTCAAGGTCAGTAAAATCTTTCAACGACTTTGAATTTGTACAGTCACGAAGTCTCTAAAGAAACTAAAGGTTAAACGAGATTTATTTTAAGTCTTAGTCGTGGAGTCTCAAAAAGAAACATGAGTTAAGTGAATTCATTCAACAATTAAGAGATAACCATTGATCAAAGTTTTGATCATACGGTGAGCGTTACATCTCATAACAGAACCAAATTTAAAGCTAAGTTTCAACGATAAGGAGAACAAGTAGTTGTGTAGTCGCTAAGAAGAACCAGAGTATAAGCAAGGTAAAAGTAAGAGTTTTCTCTTGCACCATGTAGTACAGTCATCAACCAATCAGAACAAAAGGATCATGATAGCATGTTTTAAGATTTGCTGAGTTGTGATAAATTAGCCAATCATATCAGATCTTGAGCTTGTTTCGAATATAATAAGGTTTTAAAAGAAAAATACACTCATTCAAAATTGATCACTTGTCAGTTTCAAATGCCACGGCTAGGAGGAGAAATTGATATCAAAGCACGTAGAAGTAATGACAGAAGTGAATGAATAGAAAATTAATGATTTTTGAAGATATTGGTGCATTGATTTCTCTCAATAAATAGGCATTACCATTGTTCATTTCATTTTACCAGAGTTTTATTTTTAAGAGCTAAGAATTGCATAAAATGATCAACACTTTCAAGAGAACAGAGTTATCTAGATTTGCAGAGTGAGCAAAGAGATTTGATCAGTAGTGTTCTAGTTTAGTGTAGACAAGATGAGTAGATAAGTGAGTGTTGCTTCAACCAATGGAAAGAGCGGAGATGATGATGATGATCAAAAGGGAAAAAGAAATTACTTTGATGAATTTTTGACTTTGCTCCCAGGATCAAATCAAGGAAATAAGGTAAATGACGAATACCTTGGAGATAATATGGCTTATATTAGAGATGATAAGACTCCTGACTATTCAGGATATCATTTATTTAACTATTTTCATAAGAATAGTGATGATCGTATTCTTGTGTCAAACCCTTGCACGTCAGGGTTAGCTAAATTGATAGTTCCATATGTATTTGTAGATGTAGATTTATTGTTGGAACTGGATAATAGGTATGAAACCATTTCAAATACCATCAATAAGGATGATGGTACAACCCTAGTAACTCTAAATAGGGCATCATTCATGAAATCATTCAATATATACAACCCCTGTACTACAGAGATAAACCTGAAGCCCTTAGCTACTAGATATACAAGGGAGGCCTATGTTGTAGCCAAATCAATTTAAGCCCATTTTCCAAAAGGAACTAGGAACTACATAGACCCATTCCTAGTGACAATGCACCCTATTTCTACAAGGACCTATTCTTCTACGTGAAATATATTTCTTATGGCCTATGTAGAGTTCTAGGGGTTAATAGTAGAAGAGAAAGGATATCCTCTGATATTTTAATGATAGTTTTGGATATGCAAAGTCCCCATGTCAGTACAGATTATGATTACATCTAGTATGTAATTGACAAGATGCATCAAGGGTTTGTGGATATTCAAAAGAAGGAAGCCAACCCTAAATTCCTACAGTATTCTTTACTTATGCATTTGATTTTGTTCTATAATTTCAATATCATGGACCAGCCCAATTTGAGACCTAAAAGATTTTATCACGGTCAAGCCAACCCTGTACAACTTTGGTTGAGGATGTGGAACTATACTTCTAGGGAGAATGAGTTATGTTCTTTCTAGAACTGGATGGTATATCCCTTATTGAGTATTTTAGGAGTCAATATGACTAGGCTACCAATCAAGGTCTTATAGTTTTTGAGGCCCTGCAAGTTCGTTGACAAATGGAATGGAGATCACAACTAGGGAGATTTTTATTACCATACTAATTTCACTCTAATAAGATTTTATGGTTTCTCCCAACCACCACATATTTTACCTTACCGAGTACCTCCAAGAATTGTTGTCATGGAATTCATATGACAACTTATGCTAACTGATAAGGAGCATTTGGCTCCACACAGAAAAGGAACATTCACACCTCAAAAATTTCAAGTGTCTAATTTCACAATTGGCAAGAGGGCCTATGATTCAGTGAACAGATGGTTAAGCCACTTTAGGATGAATGTAGCCTTGTATAGGTATGTGGATACAGAAGGGTTCATTTTTAGTGCAAAAAGGCTCTTGATACCCACTATCTGAAATACGAAGGTGCATGAGAAATGTGAAGAGGAAGACCTTATCAGGAACATCTTAGAAGAAGATGAAATTGCAAGTAGGAGAACAAAGTTCCAAGAGTTGATGGATTTAGATAAGTAACTTAAGAAGAAAGGGATCTCATTTGGAGTTTACTTCCCTGGTATGCCTTATCTGCAAAGACTGGATAAGATGATTGAGTCTTATGGAACATTGTGTAGCTAATTAGAGGAGCAAATAGAAGATAAGGAAAGAGGTCCAAACAAACACTCATTCTCAGAATATAGTGATAGTAGCTACTTGGTACACAATCCTCCACCAATGGATCAACCATCTCAAGCTGAGGAAAATATAATAGATCTGACACAAGGTCAAGAGACTGAGGTAGTTGTTGAACCTCCTAAGAAGAAGCAAAAGGTGGAAACAGGGGAGCCTTATGATGTTAAGACATAGAAGAGGAAAAAAGATAAAGTGAGTGCATTATTCATTAGAACAAGAGCTTATGATCATCAACTAAGGAAGTTCATAAGAGAAGGAAAGAAGAAAAGAGAGGACACAGAATAAAATATTGAGATGCCTCTCTTGTTATGTCATGATGAGAGGGAGCTACAGTGAGAAGAATTCTTGAGAGATGATGAGTTCACAAAAATAAAAGAATTCAATGATTTTCTTATTTGGGCTAAACAACACCAAGTGGGGTCACAATTGCAATTAACCGGAGGAGAAGAAATAACAAGTGAAGCCTTGTAGGCCCTGCAAGAATATGATCCAAAATCAGAGAATATGACCCCAGACGAAGCTAGATAGTTAGTAAAGTCTAGTGGGATACTACTAGTAGAGGGATGGGACCTGGCTTCAACCTTCATCATTGACCAAATAAGGAGGCAACCAGATATCAAATTTTCTTCAGAGACACAGGTAGGGGATATGATTAAAGGATGTGGATACAATGCACAGTCTCAAACCCTAGCCATGTGGGCTCTAGCTCCTAAAACCTAAAAGCCATCACTAATAAATGTACAAGAGAAGATGGATGGGGACAAAATCATATAGTCCATTCACAATATAGGTGATTTGGAAATTTCACAAGCTCTCACTCACTTTTCTCATCTCAATGAAGCAAAAGTTGTGCAAATGTCAAATAGATATCAAAAGCTATTTGATTAGGCAAGTCTTGTTGTGAAGGAAAAAGAATTGGGATTGATAAAGATCAATGCACTAGAAAAGCTAGTAGTAGAGTTGAATGTAAAGCTATAAGAGATCCCTGAGACTATTCTTGCTGAGCCAAAACAAGTTATAGATGCCTTGGTACAAACAAAGGATGCAAAGGAGATTGAGAAAGAAATAGAGAAAAAGGATAACTTGAGCAGAATAATGTGGCTTTGGAAGCCTTTTTGAATATTTTGCAACACAAGATCAATATTTTAAAAGATAAAGGTTATCTTGTACATGGAGCCTACAATAAGTTGTCTGGTTTGCAAATAGAAGTAACTAATTTTGTTTCAACATTGAACCCCTATTTTGGGACTTGGTCAGTTAGGACAAATCTATTTGAAAGATTAGCATCCCTGCAGCCACTTAGGGTAGACCTCCCAGAAATAGTGACACAAGTTGGTGAGGAGATAGAGAAAATTGAGGTAACCTTGTCTTTCTTTAAGGGCAAGGAAAATCAGATTGAGGTCAGACTCAATGTGTTTGGATCTGATTACAATAAGTTTATTCCTTCAATAATGACAGAAGATGATCAGATCAAGGCAGTGGAGATATGGAGAAATGAATTTGATTCATTACTGCCTAATAAAGAGGCATTTATTTCTGACAACAATGAATTTGATATGGAAAGGTTTAGTAGAACCTTAGATGAGGCATTTAAGGTCGAGACAAACTTCAAAAAGTTTGTGACAGATGTCAAGAGCATACCAGATACAAGGTGGGAGCGAAAAAAAGGCATAATTAGAAAGCATTCAGAGCTTTAATTGGCCTGCAGAGGAAGAGGTTGCAGCATGGGATCTTCTCACAAAGCCCAAGAAAAAGAAAACTGCAACAGTTGACCTAGACATACTGGACGAGGAGTAGAAGGACACCTAACACCTGATCTTTGAGCACAAGGAGGTTAGTCATAAGAAAGAATAGTGAATGTTAGCCTGTAATGGCAGTCACTAAATCTCATAATAAATATTGGAGGCTATCTAGAATATCTTCAGACAAAGGTGTCAGCTATCAAGAGATTTCGAGATCAAATTTGATTGTATTCCTATTTTGTCCTTCCACCGCTTGGGGTCTATTTGTATTTTGTCTTCTTCTATCTTTTAGGGTTAGGTCTAAAACCATCTGAAGCTTGTTGAATCCTTAGTCTTTAAGGATTCCAAGATGGTTTAGACTCTATATATAGCAAGTTGAATAATTTTTGTAAGGGGGTGAGAGGTGAAATATAATTGCAAGGCAGAGTACTCAATTTTGTCTAAGCTTTGTGCTTATTGTCTATTGAATGTATTTGAAGTAGTAGCATATTAATAAAATACATTTTTTGTTCTATATCGTGCGTTGTCTCTTTATATTTTTGTTACAGCTCTTGTATGTTTAATTTGCAAGGCATTTTAGATATACCAATTACAAGGTGATTATGCAGTTACTTGTGAGTTCTTTCAAGGAAGGAGTAATTCTTACAGGTGATCCCACAGAGTTAAACATTGATTTAAGGGTCTGATAACATGGGTGTGGGAGTGAAAGGATAGTTTGTAAGGCATTATATCTAAATTGCATGTACTTATATTAATATGTTTATTGTGTATTTACATTTGATATTGACTCTTTGCCCAAGGATTAGGCACTGGTTTAGGGTTTGGAAAGTAGTTAATCATCATTCAATATTAAATCAAATCAATAATTCACTTTAAATTATAGAAAATATATGTTTAAGCAATTGTATTAGAGAATACGGTTCAATTTGTTGATTCCTTAAAGAGAGAATCACTAGGTTAGCCCTCCTAAGTTCAGAGAACTCCAAAAGGAAGAAGGATGAGAATCCTTATCTCACTTATTTTTGCTATGGTCATGATCATGGTTTGGCTTATTAAGTTCTGTGTCAAATTGGTCATAATTATCTTATTCTATTAATTAATATAGTAAGAAGCAATAGATAAATCAGTGAAAGCCCTAATCCACTATCACAGATACTGAGAATCAGTAATCATCTGAAGGTAGACCCGCCTGAGCCTATGGATCTCAAAGTAGAAGGAGGAATTAGTCCTCATTAATTAGGCTTTATCTTACATAAGTTATAATTTGGAAGTATAAAGAGTAAGCATTCACTCTGCATTAAGAACCTGCAAGAAAAAGACCTAACAAATTGGGGACTCTGCTGGGGATGTAGTTATAATCAATCATATTTAAGAAGTATCCCAGAGTCTGGTTGAGGAAGATAGTTTAAAATACCACAGATTGAGTTTTCCCATCCAAGTCGCACTAAAAAATTGGCGACTCTACTAGGGATTTTATAAAATATTATCAAATTTGCAAACAATCTCTGGTGTTATTATAAAAGCTAAATCAGTTTACAGTTGATTTTGCCTATCTAATTCATTCTTATAGTATTCATATTTGGTTGTGTTATATTTTCCCAATTTGTTTTGGGTGGCGACTCTCAAAGAAAATCTTTGTAATCAGTGCTAAAGTAAATTTCAATATTCATATGCGTCTCATTAATATGAATACAAGATCAAGAATGAGAGATAACCCTGAAGTTGTGTTGGATAGTGGAATCATAACTACTTCTAGGACTAAGATGTCTTGGAGAGAAGAAGAACCAAGCTAATATAAATGACTCATCTCCAAGAAAAGAAGAAGACAACACTAGAAGATAAGATGCAATCCAATCCAATCATGAGGGGAACACCTCAGAGTATGAAGAAGCCCCTGACCTAGGATTAGAAACATATGCAATTACCAGTACTTCTAGTGAGAGAAAAGGGACTGATACTATCAGCTCAAATTTTGAAGTTCCTTCTGATGAAATTGTTGAAGAAGAAAGAATCTTAATGAGGCAATTGGCCATTATTTAGCAAAAGAAGAGAGAGAAAGATCTCAAAAAGAAAAAACATGATCAAAGAAATGCTGATAAATTTAGAAGAAGATCATTAAGATGTCAAGCAACAAGGAATGTTGAAAGGTCTCATAGAAATCAAGAGACACCAGTCACTCACAAAAGTTTTGGTTCGCAAGCTTCTAGAGATAAAGGAAAAAAGAAAGTGACTGGAAGTGAAGTTGATGAACCAAAAACTCACAAAGTTTTGACATAACAAATGTCTAAGCTAGACATTGATCTTGAGAGATCAAGAAGGGAGAAATAAACCATGGATAAAATGCTGGAAAAGGTAGAAGCAGAAGATTCCACCTTGGAGATGAAGAAGAAGATTGATTTCTTGCAATCTTCTAAATATTCTTATGTTGGTGTTGAAAATGTTACATATCCAAAAGCCAAAGCTACAACTTTCCAAGATGATGATAAATTTCAAAGGAAACCACTGCATCTAGAAAGGTACAAACAATTTACTTTTATTGGTATTCCTAGTTACCCTAACAAAGTACCTAATGATATTGGGGAAAAACTCCCAAAGTTTTTAGGAAATAATGTTATTTCTTGTGAAGTACATTTGAGAAAGTTTATAGATATCACAGATGATCTGAATATTAATCACGAGGATGTCCTAATGAAGCTCTTCGTTTAATCCTTAGTAGAAGATGGTAGGGAATGGTGTAGAGGACTATCTAATGGTTCTGTAGCATCTATGGATGAATTAATAGACTTATTCAAAGACCAGTATGGTGACAAAACAAATGAAGGATTCTTGTTAAATGAATTCAATAATATAAAGAAAATTTTCAATGAAGAATTCACTGAGTTCAACACAAGATTACAAAGAGCCATGCACAAGCTATTTCATAAAATTAAACTTGATGAAAAGGTATGTCTCACTACATATATGAATGCTTTTGATTCTAAGATGGGGTATGCTCTCAGAGACAAAAATCCTAGAAGTCTTACTGATGCATATAAGATAGCAGTGAACATTGAAATGAATAGAAGAGTGTCAAGGAAAATGGGTCGAAGAGATAATGCACGTTTTAGTAGGAGCAACCAAAAAGAACCTGAATATAAAGAATATAAAGCTCCATGAAACAATAGACCATCCCACAATAGTTATAATCCACATAATAGGATGCATAATCACCCTTATGGTACCTAGTTTAAGGATGGAAAGCCTATTGTCCCACCAAGAAAGGATAAACCTAAAAATAGGACCCCTGATCCTTCACACAAAAATGTTGTAAACATGTGCAGTGATACTTATTGGTGTGAAGATTTTCAAGCCCCACACAATCCTGATTTTTGTGTTGTAGCCCTAGACATAAGTGCTAGTGAAGAACAAGAAGGTGAGCTATGTGATCATAATCGATGTGATATGACTAATTCTTATGTCTGTCCTGATATAGATTCTGAAGATGAAGTAGAAAACCATGATATGTATGGTTCACAAGGAGGAACAGAGGTATATCATCAACAAATCTTGTCTAATAGTGAAGATGAAGAGATTGACAATATAAGATGCTATGCCCAAAATAGTCAAGAATCTACCACAATAAGAAAACCTTCTTATGAAGAAAAAGCCAGAATCATTGTTGATCTAGTAAGTAAGGCAAGAAGTAACTACCACTTGAGAAATAGAGTAGTGGGTGATGTAGGTAGTCAACCAGTTGGCATCTTTATCAAAGAAAACAAAACAAATGCCAAGTATACACCAAAAAGAGAAGAACCTGGGGAAAATGTAAATAAGACTAAGTTCAAAATTGTAAGAAAAGCTAATGATCCAAACATTGTACATGAGGGAAAAGCTAAAGTGCCAGAAATAATTTCTTCCTCTTCTATAGTTGAAAATAAGAAATCAAAGAAGGAAGAGTCTACTCTGAATATTCAAATAGAGGATAATAATATCCTTGTTGAAAAACCAAAGTCCTCTGATGTAAAGTATACTCATGTTGATATGGGCCAGTGTCTATCACAAATGACTGTCAAGGTCCCATTTCTAGAAATGATGAGAATAAATGAGCATAAAGAAAAAGTCCTTTCAGTATTAAATAGTGTTTCTCTAATGAAACTCCAAAACCCAAAATATGTTGAAAAGAAGTCTAACAAGAAGGCAAAAGAGCATGAGGGAATGATTTCTGAGATCCCCCAGATTTATCTAAATACAAATGCTTCTGCAGGAATTGTTAATCCTTTTTTCCTAACATTGGTCATTAATGGTAAGATGCTAAAAAATTGTATGATAGATTCTAGAGCATCTAATACTGTTATGCCTACATAAATAATGAGATCCATGGAACTACAAGTTGATACTCCTCATGGGAGGTGTCAGACAATGGATTCTAGAGAGATCCCTGTTGTTGGCACCATTGAGGCTTTACCTTATAAGTTAGATATGTGCCCTGACACAGTATTGAAAATGAGTGTATTGGTGGTTGATATACCACCTCATTATGGCATTTTGTTGTCAAGGAAATGGAGTGCTTCAATGGGTGGCAGTATTTAGTGTGATTTATCTTATGCTACTTTCAACATTGCTGGAAATAATGTCAAGGTGTCTAGATAAGGTAGGACACCCCATATGATTGAGTTACATGAAGATATTGACATTAATTACTGTGTAGATATTGACATGGAGAACTTCAGAGTGAAGAGGAGTTCTCATCAATGTAAAAATGTTGATCCCTTAGTTGATGAGTTGAATTCACAACAAGATGATTTATGGCAGATGTATTTTGATGGAGCCTATTCCAAAGAAGGATCAAGAGCTGGTGTCTTATTCATTTCTCCATCAGGTACAACATTTAAATACTCTTTCTTGTTATCACTCCAATGTACAAATAATACTGTAGAATATGAAGCTTTGTTTTTGGGGCTAGATATTGTTGCTAGGCATGGAATAAAATGTTTAAAAGTTTATGGTGATTCTGAGCTAGTAGTTGCCCAAGTTAGATCCAAATATGCAGTGAAAAATCATAGATTGAAAATGTATAAACATGATATTTGGGATCAAATTGAATCTTTTGATACCTTTAATATTAACTGGATAGAAAGGTCCAAAAACATCATGGCAGACTTTTTAGCTAATGTTGCTTTGAAGACTGGTGATTTGACCTTAAGTAGGGTATCAATAGTTGAAATTAAGATGAGACCAATTGTCCCTGATAATATCTACAAGTGGCAAGTATTTGAAGATGAACAAGATATTCTTAGATTTATTCAATGCCTAGACCATTATGAAGACTAGCATATATATTGCAACTATTTACTTGAGGTCATTGATGGCAGGGATAGTGTTTTGGGGAATGAGGTTGTCCAATTAAGTTCTAACCAGATCCCTAAGGGATTGGTAGAATTAGAAGCATTTTTTAGTAATCAAAATGATCATTTATAAAAAATAAGCAATGCTAAAGTTGAGGATTTGGAAGAAATAAATCTAGGATCAGAGACCACTCCTCAAATAGTATATATTGGAAAAGGATTAGATTCCCATGTCAAAACAAATCTGACAAAATTACTAAGGAAACATAAGCATGTGTTTGCATGGTCTTATGAAGATTTGAAAGCTTATATGGAAGACCTTTTCCAACATGAAATCCCACTAAAATTAGATGTTAAGCCATTCAGACAGAAACAGAGACCAATCAATCCATTGTTGGATCCCAAGATGCAACAAGAGTCGATGAAGCTAAAAGATGCAGGGATTAGTCAACCCATAAGACATTCAACTTGGGTTTCTAATTTGGTCCTAGTGAGAAAGAAGAATGGTGACATAAGGTTGTGTGTTGATTTCAAAAATTTGAACATTGCATCTCTGAAGGATAATTATCCTTTACCTAATATGGAGGCCATGTTACACAAGGTTACTGGTTGTGAGCTATTATCAGTGATGGATGCTTTTTCAGCATTCAACCATGTGCTAGTTAAATAATAAGAAAAATTCAAAAATGCATTTACTACTCCATGGGGGACTTATGTATATGTTAGAATGACATTTGGACTAATAAATGCAGGAGAAACTTTTCAGAGAGCCATGAATGTTGCATTCAAAGATTTTATTGACTTGTTCATGGTAATATATCAAGATTATTTAACAACATTTTCCAAAAAAGAAGAAGATCATTGTGAACACCTAGAAAAAAAATTAACAAGGCTTTGGAATATGGTGTTTCTTTGAATCCCAGAAAATGTCAATTTGCAGTGACAGAAGGAAAGTTGCTAGGACATATAGTGTCAAAGAATGGAGTGAGGATAGACCCAAAAAGAATAGAAGCCATTCAAAAGGTCATTGCTCCAAGGAATATCAAAGGTGTACAATCTTTCTTAGGAAAGATTAATTTTGTGAGAAGATTTATTGCAAATTTTTCTGAGATTGTCAAACCAATAATTAAACTGTTGAAAAAATATGCAAAGTTCCAGTGGAATGAAGAAGCACAATCATCTTTTGAAAGAATTAAGAAAGTAGTTCAGGAGGCACCTGTTTTACAATCCCCTGATTATAGTAAGTCTTTCTCATTATTCTCTTTTGAATATTTTCATACAATTGTTATTGTTTTACTATAAAAAGATGAGGAGGGTTTTGAGCATCCTATTGCATTTTTTAGAAAATCTCTCCAAGCTGTAGAGTTGAATTATGAAATGATGGAGAAATAGGCATATGCTTTGGTAAAAGCTATAAAATCATTCAAACCTTATTTGGTTTGTGTCAAAGTATTAGAATATGTACCTCATTCAACAGTAAAGAACATCCTTACTCAATCAGAAGTGACTAGTAATAGGTTCAAATGGATCAATAGAATTCAAGAGTTTAATTTGGTAATCCATATTACCAAATTGGTAAGAGGACAAGGTTCAACAAAATTAATGACAAGAAAATTTGGACTTGGTGCAAGTAAATAACACAAAGGTACAAGATTCAACAGTAACCAATATTGAAAGACAACCTTTTTATGTTGATATCATGTACTACTTAAAAAATGTAAAGTGTCCCGAGGTTAGGACAAATAATCAGAAAAAAAAAAAAGGTTGCAAGCTCAAAGGTACACCCTAGTACAAGGAGATTTGTATTGGAAAGATGAAATGGTGTATTGTTATTATGTCTAGATTAGATTCAACCTGAGAAGGTCTTGATTGAAACGCATGTTGGAGTATGTGGAGGACACTTCTCTGCCAAAACCATTTCCCATAAAATCTTAAGGGCTAGATATTATTGGCCTAGCTTATTCAAAGATACTCATTCCTTTGTCAGAAAATGTGAACCTTGTCAAAGGTTTTCAAACAAGTTGAAATTATCAGGTGCCCTATTATTAAATCTTGTAAGTGCTGAAGCACCTTTTTCCATGTGGGGGATTGACTTCATTGGAGAATTTTTTAGAGAAATCTAGTGGTGGACATGGTTGGATACTAGTTGCCACTGATTATTTCACAAAATGGATAGAAGCAATTCCCACAAAGAAGGCAGCTAGTAAAGTGGTCACTGATTTTTTGATGGAAAACATTTTGACCAGATTTGGTGTTCCTGTAGAATTAGTAATGGACAATGCTATGTGCTTTAGATCAAATGAAATTAAGGATTTTTGTGATGAGTATGGGATTATGATGTCATATTATTCCCCATATCATCCTCAAGCAAATGGTCAAGCAAAATCCAAAAACAAGAGCATATTGAAAATCTTGAAGAAGACCCTTGAGAAGAATAAAAGAGCTTGGCATACAAAAATGAAACTTGCTCTATGGGCTGATAGAATAATAGTGAAAAAAGCAACAGGTAAGTCACCTTTTGAACTTGTATATGGTATGCAGTCCAAAATTCCCATGAATAATTTACTTCCACTATATATGTTTATTCAGGAAGAAGAGTTAGATATTTCTGAACCTATGCAAAATAGGATGACGCAGTTGGCAGAATTGGATGAGGTTAGGAAAGATTTTCAAAAGGAGAACATTAATTTACAACAGAAAATGAAATATTTGTTTGATAAGATAGCAAATAACAAAAAGTTTTAGCCTGATGATTTAGTACTCCAGTGGAATGTAAGCGCTAAAGATAAAGGGAAGCATAAGAAATTTGAATAATTATGATTAGGTCCCTTTATTATTTATCAAAGTTTTGGAAAAGATTCATATCTTTTGAAAAATATGGATGGAGAAGAATTTGAATTGTCAGTGCATGGCCAATTCTTGAAACCTTTCTTCAGTTGAAAATTGATTTCCATGCATATTAGTCTTGTATTATATGTATACGTGTGTTTCTTTTTGTTGTGTGTTTGCTTTCTGTAGTAGGTTAGTAAGCGTGGTCTGCCTCCCAGAGATATGTGGTTCTTTCTATAAACTTGCATTTAAGCATCCTCAGATAGAGCCATTGTTGGTTGTATTTCTAGTTTTGAAGTCTTGCTATAAATGTTTTGAGTTCCCAGTCAAATTCCTACATAAATGTCAATTTCCTATCCAATGCTATCAAAATTTCTCTACAAATGATGATCTCCAAGCGATAGAATTCAAAGAAGTGTGTAAAACCATAGGTCCTAGGTGAGTTTTTATTCACATTCAAGAGAAAACCCTAGTTCTTCATAATTGCTTCTAATTTTTAGTTACCTTATCTGAGTCACTTAATTCATGTGATCTATTCACATTTTAATATTAGTCACGATGTCTCTTTAAGCCTTACGAATATTCCTTTTTACTTTGAGACTTAGCAAAATGCTTTGGTCACGTTATCTCACAAGAGAAAGAATATGCTTTCAATTATAAGGAGACTTAACATTGATCGTTGATCCAGATCCTAATCCTGTGGTTTCCCCAAAGTCTCATTTGAAACCCCAGAGTTAAGAAATCCTTTGGTGACTTTGAGTTTCTTCAGTCGCGCAATCTTGCAAACAAATAAGAGTTAGAGCCCGGTTGAATTTTCATGCAGTCACGTGATTGCGGAAGGAAATAAGAGTTAAGTCAAATCTTATGAGATTCAACAATAACCATTGATTTTCAAGTTGATCCAACGGTGAGCATGAAGTCTCGAGATAAACTCTTCAGTTAATAAATTATAAAGCGACTTCAAGTTTATTCATTTGTAGTGTCTCACAAGTTCACCAAGGTTAAGAGATGAGTTAAAACTATTCAGTCACGAGATCTCTAGGAAAAACAAGGGTTAGGTTAAAAGATATGAGATTTAGCGACTACCATCCGATTTAAAGTTGATCCTATGGCTAGCGCTTAGTCGCGAGATAAAAGTTCAGATGAATAAAAGTTTAAGAGATCTAGCGACTACCATCAGATTAGAGGAAGATCTAAAGGCTACCGTTCAATCTCAAAGTAAACCTTGAGTTAGATAAGTTAGTCAACGACTTTGAATTTGTATAGTCGGGAAGTCTCCAAATGAACTGTGGTTGATAAAGGTTAAGTTAAAGCTCAGTTGAAGTTACAACGAGAAGATCTGAACCATAAAAGAGAAAAGATCTAATAGATGGTGTTTGTTGGAAAGTGACAATGCAAGCAATTGTAATTTTGTCATTGTTGTCAAACCTTAACTAGTGAGACTATTGTTATCTGTTTGAGTACCATATATATTGTTGATGAAGAAGATTTAACAAGAAGACCAAGTGAATGGTTGATTTAAGGAAAATAAAAGGGTACTTGATCAGTTGGCACTCTGGAAAAGTAATTAGTTGTTTATCTTTTAAAGACAGTTTTTCTGATTGTTCTGTGCCGAGCAAAGTTGCTTATGCCGAGAAAAGTTGTTTGTGATGAGCAAAGTTGTTCAATGCCGAGCACCATTGAAATTGCCGAGTGAAAATAGTGATGTTGGCCAACCTACAGTAATTAGATTAATGATGAGATTTGAGATCTCTGGCTGACTTAGTTAATTTTATTGGGATATGTAATGTTAATTAAAGATTGATCCACGTCATTTAATGTATGGGTAACCGTAATTAATGCAT
>MU224220.1:350294-362968 GCA_018584345.1 Thuja plicata
CTTCATCCTTTTGCATCTTAGTGGGATTTATTGCATTGTGTTGGGAGAGCACACCCACAAAATCTCTAAGAGCAAATCAAACAAGTCTTGGGTGCACTTGTTTTAGCTCATCGGAGGTTGTAGTGAAAGATTAGGTTGTATTTCAAGTTCTTTGCATGCTCTTAGTATTTGTTATATCTTGTATTTGCATGTTTTGACTTGTTGTGCAGCTACAGGGATTTTCATTGCATACACTTGTTAATGCATCAGTCTTATTATTTATAGAAAAACTTTGACCTAATTTAACTGTACACTTGCTAATAAAATACAATATCCGTGGCCGGTTCTACCTGCACCACTTATAATAATCTCGAGATACACAATGTTCTGACAAGATAGAAGAAGAAGAAAGGGGAGAAATCAAGAAGAATCGACCTAGAGAAGAGGGTTGTGTTACTTATAGAAGAAATTTGCCTATTTTAGCAACTTAGGCCATACGCCTCATTAATGCTGATTGTGGCTCCCTGTCTTTGAGGCATGTCAGGTAGTAAATGTTGGAGTGACACCTCAAGGGAATAAGAAGACATCTATAAGAACCATCCCCATCTGTCTAGTCATCTACACTCTGACCGTTATTAATTGCTGACAATGATCGGTCAGCTCCGGGGAACCCTAACGTAGATTGTTGTAAAAGAATACAAAACTGAGACCCATAATTCCAGAGTCCGGGAGCTTACACTCAAAGAATAATAAATCTTCAAAACTTTTCCCTGCTGGCAGAAATATCTGGAGACCAGAAGGATTTACTATTCCTTACATTTTTGGAATATCTCCAAAATCTGGAGAATTCCCTCTTCATCTATCTCCTTTATACAGTTTCGACGCTCATTGGATTCCTCCAACTGATCGGCCAAATCTCTAGCACCTTCTTTGAATTCCAAAGCCATTTTTGCTGCATTGTGAGCCTAGAGCACCATCCGGGTGAGACGCGACATTTTTGCTCCATCAAAATCTCTGGGAGTCTAGAACCATGACTCCATTATCTCATCAAATTTGCTCACAAAAAAATCCACTGGAGCACATGTTTTGGTACTAAAGGGATTGACTTCCAAAACCCTTGTAACAAATGCCGCATATGAATTTAAAGAATTCTGAATTACTGAGACTTTACCCTTTAGGGCCACTACCATTTGCTTTCTTGTCTCAACTTTAAGACCAATTCTAGAGTGCTGGGCCTAGAGGTACCTGAAATCTTCTTCCCCCAAAATTCCCGTCTCCGTGATGGCGTCTTCCATGAAGCTCATTATTTCTTCAAGTTCACTCTTCCACTCCTCATATTTTTCTATCTCTCCCTCCCACTGGGAAACAACACCATTCACTTGGCCCAATATGTTACTGGCCTGGTGGAGGTCAAGGAGTGTGGTTGTCAGGAAATGCCTTACGGCTCCTACCTACTTAGTCACCTAGTCATCTACTGTCTGCGCTTTCTACTTCATTGTTCTCAACGTGTCTATATCACCCTACAAAAGTGGTGCTCCGGATGTGGAAGCCTCCAGAGGAATCACAGCCAATGGCTGTGCCAGTTCTATAAGAAGCCAAAGGAGATTGTCATTTGTCTCTTTTGCCTCCTTTAGCTTCTGGGCCTGTTTGTCATATCAAGCTTCAATTGCCCGACTGGCTTTTCTTAACAGGTCTAATTCTCCCTGTTTGTCTCTCCTCCCCAGAGGGACCTCTATGATTGTGTAACTTGCAGCTCTTACCTTTGCCTCTTCTACATCTGGGGGAGGTGTCACTATTTTTGCGACAGTGCTTCCTCCTAGACCGGTTCGAAGGGTATGGAGGTTTCAGGCCTTTTTAGGCTTCTAAGCCTCTTGGTTCTGGGCCATCATCTCGGCCAGAGAGAGCGAGACTCTTTCTTCCATCGGGGCCTTTCTCTTCTTTGATTCCACCAGCCATTGTGGCAGTGGGGGTGGTCTTACTGCGAGGTCTTGGACACTTGGGTCCTCTTCGGGAACTTGTTGTGCTTCCTCGACATTTGTAGTTTATGTGGACTCTTTTTCTTTATTGACAGGGTTTCCCACTTCTCCCACGTATGTGGCCATGTGTTATGTGTTGATTTGATTTCCAAAGTTAGCAAATGTCTTTTTTGATGTATGTTTTCCTATGTCCTTTAATCTGATGTTTTGCAGTTTAGTTAAATGATCTTGCTTCCCTCTATACTAAATATATATGAATCGCTGATTCCTTGTGTATCTGATATTTAGTGTAGTTCTCTTACATTGGAGCATTGTTGATGTTTGCATACATATTTCATGACTATAAGTATAATCTTACTCTAACTCTGGCTTATCTTTTGTAATTTCTTTGGTTAATCTAAAAAATTCTTGCAGGAAACCTCACCCCTTTCTAAAATCCCCAGAATTGATGAGTAAAACCAGCTATCCCCTCAAACAACAATCACTTGCCCAACTTAGCTCCCCTGCACCGTCAAGACCCGACTACCAGGTGCTTGGAGGCTAGGAGAATTCATTCTCTAGTAAACCTCTATAGGCAGAGTTGGTCGGTACCCCGGTATCCGGTGACAACTTATCTCTGTTGGCGGAGCCGGTCATAAAGTCCCGTCAACATATCCATTGAAAGTATGAATCCTTAGGAGATTTTGAGATCTTCAAGGAAATGAAGGATATGATTAAAGAGGATGAAAAGTGGAAGGATGAGTTTTCTCATCTTGAGAATCTTAGCATAATGAAAATGATAGAATTGCATGAGTTTGACGAAGAAGAATGGTTCAAAATTTTGTTGAGTAGAGTACACAACTAATTCATTTGGATTAGTGAGCTACCTATGAAGATTTTCAGTGAGTTGATCCATGACATTACTGTTCTGGATAAATCTGGATTCATCCCTATTGCAGAGAAGAACACCAAGAAGGAGGTAGAAACCCTAACCCACTCAAAATAGGATAAGCAGGCAATGACAATGGTTGACATCTTCCAACAAGATGTTAGACTAGTTGTGACAATTCTTAGATACAAATTTCATTATAGTAGCCAACCTAAATCAATTTATGCTAGTGTTGTATTGATGACATATAAGATGGTAAAGGAGAATGTCAAGTATAACCTATGCGAATTTCCTGCACAATAATTCATGGAGAATGTGAAACAAATAAAGAGAGATAGGATTACGACATTCAGATTTGGATCACTTTTGATACATATGTATATACACTTTGCACATAAGTTCTTGGGTATGCACCCTAGAGCTTGGAAAAATAATGAACCCATTGGTCTACAAGTATCAAATAGCTACATAAGACAAAATAACACATGGGTAGATGGAGAACTATTTGCAATGATAAAAATTCTACAAAGAGAGATGAAACAAAGAATGAGGATCATACCAGAGGAAATGGTAGAAAAGTACAAGGATACAATCTATTTAATAGTTGAGACTAATTGTGTTTGTTTTGAGGCAGTTGACCCAAGGATGAAGTGGTGTTACCCTATGGGGTATGAAGTGAGTAAAGAAGTAGTAACTATGCAGGTTGAACATATTCTATCTTTAGAGTTGGATTCTTTAGAGGAAAGATGGGGTACATATGAGGAGAAATCCTCTAAGATCAGAGAAGAATAGACAAGGACATCCAGGAGAAAGAAAATTGAAAATGTTGTAGATACTCTAGTTGGTAACGCATACATTACTAAAGAAGAGATGAAGGAGATAATAAGGAAGATGTTTGAGAGAGAATCTGGAGTGGCGAGATCTACCCCTACATCTCTTCCACTTGTAGACACTGAGAAAACTTCTAGTCCACCATCTACTATGGTAGAAGTACATATGGAGACATCACAGACTGCAAAGGTTGCAGAAACCCCTATGAAGAGAACAAGATTTTCTAAACAAAGTTGCCCACCCAAGAAATAGAGGACATATGAAAACAAAAGAAATCAGATGTAGAAAAGGAAGAAGAGAAGAAGAAAGAAGTAGAAGAGAAGAAATCACAAGACAAACCTATGAGAAGATAACTCTGGAAACCTGACTTGAAAATGATGGAGAAAAGAGTTGTGGACCAAGGCAAGTTTAATCAAGTAAGAAAATTTTATGACAGATATGATTATAATGATCCAATCCTTATAGAATATATTATGATTAATAACATGTTAGTTTTCAAGAAGTATTTGTTAGAGATGGCTGGAAACATTCCTCGGGAGTTGTATGATTAACTTGAAGTGAGTAAACAATTAGCACTTCAAGAAGATGATCAAATCAGGGTAAAATATATTGAAGACATATTACTAGTAATATCATATGATGAACATAAAATAATTATGAATGCACTGAAACCCCTACTAAGAAATAAGTCTAGGCTGATCATGATAACAAAAATAAAGTATGATGAGGTAATTGAGGATAATCACAAGGCAATAAACAAAATTATTATGGAAGTTGAATCTAAGAAGCTCACACCTCCTAGACCCAAGGCTACTAATCCTAAAACTATCCTAAGGGGAGGGTCCTCCAAGCCTTCAATAATCAACATTGATTCACCTAAGGATGAAGAGGATAATAGGTAGTTTGTTAGTACAATAAAGCAACCAGATTTATTTTTTGCCAGTGTGCCTATGGTTTTGGACACATCATTGGATACAAATGATCCTTTTGAAGGAAACGCTGACAGTGTGCTTGAGATTGATAAAGAAAAGGTAAAATCTACCAAGGAAGAACCCTCTAAGAGTCAAGAGAAAGCAAGAATTGATAAGGTTGTGAAGGAACCAGAGAGTAAGGCTGAAGTGAAACAAGAAATAATGATACCTATTTCTTCAACTTTATTGTTGGAAAGTGGAGAGGAAACATTGAGAACAAATGTGGAGAGTATGGTTGAAGATGAGTTGATGAAGCTATCTTACATTGAATTTGCAAAAGCTAAGGAGAGATTAGAGAAGAAAACAAAGAAGTCAAGGGTATTGGATAGGGTAGTTGATACTGTCAACAAAATCCTACCTATACCTCTTACTTTTGAAGGAAAGGACACTACAAATAAATTGAACAAGGCATTGAATGACTTTGACAACCACTATGAGTCCTTAGAAAATATTGTAGAAGAAAAAGAAGAACAAAAATACTTAGCAAAGAAGTTAGAGGAAGTATGCAAATCTATTTCATGGACTTGGGGATACTGGGCAAAACAATGTATGAAGCAAAGAGTTGTGTGACACATGAAAGGAAGTTATACAGTTACTGTATAAACCCTATCAGACACCTTAAGAACATTGAGGACATAATAGAAAATGACAGACAAACTGTAGATAAGCTGACACACACTTGTGAAACCTCCTCACACACTATATTAGAGTTAGACAAAGAAGTGTAGAGACTGTTGGACAAGTTGAGTGTGTTGGGGATAGAGGAAGGGAGAGTTATGGGAAGATTTGGTATGCTGAAGATTTTGATTACTCCTAAGTTATCAATTCCTGAGATACACCTTTTAGACATGGAGAAGACATCAAAGGATCTCACTGGGTACATGCTTGTTGAGTTAAAGGGTGTAGAGACATCTTATTTTTCACTTGTTGGCCCACTTATAATGCCCCAATTTACAATTTTCAAAACTCAACCCCTATCTTGTTATTATTGACCAAAATGCAGGATTTGCATGATTGTTGATTCTCATCTTTGTAAAAACTGCATTTTATAAAGAGGTAAGTGAAAGAACAAATATTTGAGCCCCCTTGAACCAAGTTCAAGGTGGTTCAAAGTAGTTCAACCAATTTCAAACAGGTTCAATATAGTTCAACAGGTTCAAGGCGGTTCAAACTAGTTCAAACTGGTTCAAGCTGGTTCAAAGTAGTTCAACCACGTTCAAACAGGTTCATTCTAGTTCAACGGGTTCACGACGGTTAAAACTTGTTCAAGGTGGTTCAAATTAGTTCAAACCAATTCAATATAGTTCAAACTGGCTCAAGGTGGTTCAAACTGGTTCACAAAGGTTCAATGAAGTTCAATGGTTCAGGATTTCAGTGTGCCCAAGTTCAAGTTCTAAGAATTCTGCAAGTTCAAGGTTTTGGTTTCAAAGCTCAAATTTTTAATAAGTTAAAATGTTTAGTTCAAGAGGGAAGAGGAAGTGCTAAGCATATTTCCAAAATATTGATCCAATTTGAACAGAGTTCAAATTAGTTCAAACTGGTTCAACAGTTCAAACTAGTTATTTGGTAGAATATTGACAACAAACTTAATCAATATTGCATCAAGTTTGGTGTGATGATGTTGCATAAAAATGATGACAGAGATCCATATGATTATTTTTTTGGGATATAATATCCAAACAATAATTTTCAACTCAAATTGATGATCCATGTGTAAGACTTGATATGGTTAATATTCATAATTTTCACTGCAACTTGTAATCCTGAATCCCAAATTTGCAGAAAATAGAAAAAGAGTCATATTTAGGGGGGTATAACTTCCAAATCTATCATTGGATCAAGATAATTTTTGGATATGTTTTTGTAAACCAAATAATCTAAATCCTCACCGGAGAGATTGTGAAAAATAGTCTCAGTTTGCGAGATACAAACGACTGTGTGCAGTACTATTCGAGCATGCCATGACAGCCACAAAGTGATGACAAAACTTCATCATTAGCAAGTGCCACCTGTCCAAGAGCCCATGCGTACATTTTTTGATATGGAATATGAGTCTTGGGTCAAATAGGATGATAAAGAAAATAACTTCCAAGAATCATTTATTAAAACTGAAAAGAAACGGTTAGAATGGGGAGAGTTAAATATGCAAAAGAAAGATAAGAGGAAGGTTCCGCTTCTTCTTTTTCTGTAGTCCATGTGCTCCAACAAAGGAGAAATTTTTTTTCTTATTTGTAACAGGGGAAAGAGGGAATGCATGTAATGTTTTTAGTTATGGTTTATGTAGGATTAAATAGATCTTTAAGTCCTTTACTGTGTATTTAGGAGGAAGGAGGAATATGTATAAGATCTTTGAGTTTGAATATATTTTTATGATTGAGAGTGATCTGTGAGTCATTTCAGTCATCATCTTATGCTATCCTTTTTGTACTCATGAATGTTATTAAATCTATAAGTTTATTCATTCATGTATCTCAAAACAATTATTAAAACTTTCTCATGCTCCTACAGTGGGAATAATAAGTGAATGGTCTTTGTGACATGCATTTAGTTTTTATTTTAAATTATTAAATCCACAATCACATTCACACCATGTTGATGGGTGAATGTTAGTTTGCCTTTGTGTCTTCTAGTTAAAGACATAACCTATATTTTAATTCATTGTAAATCTTTCTAAGAGGGAGTTGTACCTATCAATTCAGAGGAAAGTTATCAATCTAATGATAACTTATCCAACTGTTAGTAGTCATTGTACTTTCATCTGGGCATTGTGAGTCAGTTAGTGTTGGTTTTTATTAAAGTACAAATTTGTTTACTAACAGATTTTTCGCGGCTCTACCGGGGATTCCAAATCAAAGATCAGTGCTTCTTTATTTCCTAAAATTTTGAAATATCTATGTGTGAGATTGACGACTCTGTATTTGAACTTAGAAATATTTTGGTGAAACAATTCCAGTGTGTTATGGCTTTAGTTGTAGCTCATCCATGGGGGGCACAAATTGGCCCTTTGCATTGCCCCAATATTCAGCCCTACCTAAAATATCAAGAGAATATCTTCCAAAGTCTGTTGGAGATAAAACCAAAGACCCGGATGATCATATTAAAGCAGTTATTGTTACATGTGGCATTCTTAGAGTGAAAGAAGAAGACATGTTTGTCAAATTGTTTGTTGAAAGCCTTGTTGGAAACACTATTGAATAGTTTCAGAATTTCCAAGATGGATGTATTACTGGCTGTGATGATATAAAGGTAAAATTTATTATAAGATTTCAACCTGTGGTTGATACTTATAAGTTGTTGAATTTATTTCAAATTCATATGAAAAGGGATGAATCTATGAGAAATTTCGTTGATAGATATAATAGGCATGTTGGTAAAATTCCTCAAGTCTGCCAACCAAATGAAAGTAACCAGCTATGTGTTTTTATTGCTGCATTACAAACTAAAATTAATTTTTTTTAAAAAAGAAAGAAGATTCAAAATTTGAGAGATGCACAACAAGAGGCTATTAGGGTAGATGATGATATGATTTTAAGTGGGATGAAATGCGTAGAAGAGAGTGTCATGAAGGTCCCAAAATCTAAAATATTTTTTCATGATCATAATTTTAAACCCATAGAAAAGTTTCAGCAAAGGAAACTCATATTGAAGGCAGCAAAATCAACACCACCCATTTCTTACCACCAAAATCTAACAACCTTTAATGATGAAGATTTTCATCCATGTCTTATGGCTGTAGATAGCTCTCCTAGCATTGTAGAGATTTATCATTTGCATGTTGAAAATGATGATTTTTCTGATGAGAGTGACAATCACACTAATCAAACAAAAAATTTATTGACATGTCTGGATGCATCCTCTGTTGAAAAAAGATTTAATGATGAGAAATCAAATGAAAGCTTGATGGAAAGTATTTCTTTTTCAGAATTTGAATACTTTGCATTTGATGTTTCTAATACAATTCCAACAAGTAACTTTTATCAAGCAAGCATGATGGTTCAACAAGAACAAGAAAGGTATAGTCATGATAAAATAGAAGAGGTCCCACATCTCTATATGTAGGCGGATTATGAATATTTTTAGTTTGAAGGTAGACAGAATAATGAAGAGTTATTGCAGCCCCAACCTTTGGAGAATCTTGAGAATATTCAAGTAGAAATAGAGGAAAACTCATTCTCCTCTTTTATGATACCACATACAAAATATGAATTAGAAATATTCAAATTTGATTGTGAAGATGAGCTATTTGATAATAATCCCATGTTGGAGTCTTTTTGCTTTAATGATGATGTTGGTAATACATTTTTGGAGAGAAAATTTCTAGTAATGCAAAATTTAGATTTCAATGAGAAGATTCTTGCAAGCCATCTTTACAGCCTTGAGGAAGTGCAGCCGGAAGTATATGATGGGGAGTGACTTTTTGAATCCAATATCTGGTTCAAAAAGCTCTTATAATGCATTTTTATTGGATCTTGCCTCACAATGGTTGTATGTAATTTGTTGGGAATGACTATGCTTACATATTAACCACTTTTCCACACTAGGAGGTACTTCTCACAGCCAGTTGATGGTTTCACATGAGCGGTCAAATGCATTCTTGGAGGTATGAGATGTTTTCCCTATCTCTTGTAAATAAGTTTTTGGTGTGTTTTAGGTGTAGTTTGTTTTACTTTTCAATTTTGGATTGTTATTTTTCCATTTGCCCCTCCACCCATCTGCAAGCATCTTCCTGCACTATGTTTTTCTTGATTCTATTTCCCAATGGTGCTAGGCACTGTTCTTCATTACTAGATATTTTGGTGTTCTCTTCTTTTTGCATGAAAAAAACATTCCCCAGTGAGAGCCAGCTGTTGGCCCACTTATAGTACCCCAATTAAAAAATTTCAAAACTCAACCCCTATCTTGTTATTATTGACCAAAATGCGGGATTTGCATAATTGTTGATTCTTATCTTTGTAAAAATCGTGTTTTATAAAGAGGTAAGTGAAAGAAAAGATCTTTGAACCCCCTTGAACCAAGTTCAAGGTGGTTCTTGTAAATAATTTTTTGGTGTGTTTTCGATGTAGTTTGATTTACTTTTCAGTTTTGGCTTGTTGTTTTCCCATTTTCCCCTCCACCCATCTGCAATCATCTTCCTGCACTATGTTTTTCTTGACTCTATTGCCTAATGGTGCTAGGCACTGTTCTTCATTACTAGAGATTCTGGTGTTCTCTACTTTTTGCATGAAAAAAAACATTCCCCGGTGAGAGCCAGATGTTGGCCCACTTATAGTGCCCCAATTAAAATTTTTAAAACTCAACCCCTATCTTGTTATTATTGACCAAAATGCAGGATTTGCATGATTATTGATTCTCTTTGTAAAAACTATGTTTTATAAAGAGGTAAGTGAAAGAACAAATATTTGAACCCCCTTGAACCAAGTTCAAGGTGGTTCAAAGTAGTTCAACCAAGTTAAAATAGGTTCAATCTAGTTCAACGGGTTCAGGGCGATTCAAACTGGTTCAAGGTTGTTCAAAGCAGTTCAAAGCAGTTCAATCTAGTTCAAATTGGTTCAAGGTGGTCCAAACTGGTTCAAACAGGTTCACAAAGGTTCAATGGTTTAGGATTTCAGTGTGCCCAAGTTCAAGTTCTGAGAATTCTGCAAGTTCAAGGTTTTGGTTTCAAAGCTCAAATTTTTAATAAGGTCAACTGTTCAGTTCAAGAGCGCAGAGGAAGTGCTAAGCATATTTCCAAAATATTGAACCACTTTGAACATAGTTCAAAGTAGCTCAAACTGGTTCAATAGTTCAAATTGGTTCAATAGTTCAGACTTGTTATTTGGTAGAATATTGATAGTAGGCTTAATCAATATTGCATCAAGTTTGGTGTGATTGTGAGACCTACCTCAAACAGTCCTTGTTTCACCTCTTTATTTTGTTATGCTTTTAGCGCTTTCTACGCTTTCAGTGATTATGTACTTAGACATGCTTTGAATTTTCAAGACTCTTATTTAGTTGAGGATCTCTGGAATCCTATGTTATATATTCAGTACCTGATTATGTAATTAGGGTACACTTGAGACATTATATGTTTTGATTCAGTTTTAGTTATGATGATGTCATATATGAGATCTATTGAGTAGAGGTAATTGTGGTGGAATTTGGTCTAGGAAACTGATTCTATGCTTATTTAAGTTTGAATTTAGATATAGTTATATGCAATGAATTATTGATGTCATATTATGCTTTTGTATCATGTTGTTTTGGACCTACTGATGTGTGCAATGAGTGTGTAGGGATAGTTGACCATGGATCTAAATCGAGGACCCAATATTGGAACCTACGTGAAATTTTGTGCATTCCAAGGTATTGTTTATACGTTTATACAAAGAAACATAGACCTTGTTGTCTATGTGTTTTATTTGTAAATGTGGTTTGCATGTGTGTATTTCAATTAGTTAATGTTAATGTGAATAAACCATGTCATTTGTTTTAATTTAATGTGCCAAATTTGGCAAATATTGTAATTAATATTGACATGGATAGTTATGAGAACTATGGTTAGGTGTAGGGTTAACCTAAGGTTACCTAAGTGTAGTACCCTAGCCTACCCAAGGTTAGAAGTTTCTAGATGGTCAACTTGACTTAGAAATCTGTGGGTTAACTTTAGGTGTAGTTTAGGAGGGTCTTTTAGGCTCCAAGAGGGTAACTGAGGTCAGTTTTAGCTATCCAATTTGGTATCTGAGGGGTTAGGGGTCATTTTCAGTCACAAATAAGCCTCTAAACTCATTTATTTCTCCCTTAAAGTCTCATTTTCAAACTTGAGCGAATTTGAGGAGTTGTGTAACTTTGGTTAACCTCTCTCTTCTTTCCAAGTTGCATTTAACTTCATTGATGGAGAATGAAGGCAAGTAGGAAGAAAGGGATGGTTAGGGTCACCTCACCTTTGGGTTAGTCTTGGTCATGTTGGAGGTTTGCCTATTTAGGAAAGGTTTTAGGATGAGTTGGGTGTTCACCCACTCTCTATTCTTAGAGACAGATTCAAATTTGAGGAAGCCTTTTGGAGGAAAGAACTTGGAAGGAAAGCTCTTCTCAACTTTTGAAACCCCTTTAGCTTTGGAATAAGGTTGGTCTCCTTTTATCATATGTTTTCATGGTTTGTGTATTCTTGAGCTTGAAACTCCATTAATGGAGTCCTATCTAAATTTTAAGTTATTTTTTTTTAAGTTGAGTTTTTAGAGTTTTATTTTGTTGTGTTTTATTTTGTGAATATTTTTGGATGAGATTCTTCAAGGCACACTCGCCCTTGGGAGAAAAGAGTAACCTTGAAGGGGTGGTGGAAATGACTCTAGTTTAGTGTAGATTCTGTTGGTACTCTCAAATTTGGCACAAATTTGGAGTGACCAATTTAAAATTTTCTCCAAGGCAAGGTGAGTACCCGTGAAAACTTTTCAAAGAAGCCTACTTGAAGTGCAAGTGAAATATGTTTTGATGATTTATATGAGATACCAATTAGGGGACATGTGAAAAACCTATCATGGGGTAGATTAAATGAGTCACAGATTTTAGAATCCATATTTTATATGTTTTGGAGATAGTTGTTTAAAGGTGTTCACTTAAATCCGCATTCTGCATATTGCCTGATTATAGCAAATGACCCTAAACGCCTATCTTCTTTTCTTCTTATGTATTAACTTGAATGCAAATGATATAACTTTAGAGGAATGGAAGCCATGGTGAAGCCTTACCAAATTCTTTCCATGGTGAAAAGGATTATAAATAATATGAGACTATTGGAAGGAAAAGCTGCACCATTCGAAGAAGGAAGAGTTCAGATTTTGAATGCAATTTGCAAACCATAGGCTGCGTGAGCAAGTAGAAGACTTGCGCAATATGAAAAAGGAGTCCATACAAAGGAGAAGTGTGTTGATTTAGGGGGTAAAAATTTGTTTCACAAGCCAAATCTTCTGATAAGAATCCCATAAATTATGAGATGATTATGTAGAGGAAAGATTAAATAAAGAATTTGTAAACACGAATTTGCAGGAGACAAAAAAAGTCATATTGCGGGGG
>MU224220.1:370167-381259 GCA_018584345.1 Thuja plicata
GGGGGGGGGGGGGGGGGGGGGTCCCTGTGGCCCCCACCCGACTTGACATCTACCGACCCCCTTGTATTAAGGAGGGCACGACTCGGCTGATGGCCGGCACCGGCAGCCTTGGCTGCCGCGTCGGTCAGCCCGCCAGCGCAGGGGGTGCGGTGGCCCCTGCCACCCACTCCCCAAAACATAAATTTTTTTTTTTTAAAAAGAATTTTTTTAATTAAACATAACTGCGGTTTCCTTTTTAAATCAGTTTTATTTATTTTTTAATTTAATTTAATTCCAAAAATGGAATTAATCCATACATAGGGGTTTATTTTGTTTTTTCCTCTTTTTGGACTGGTGTAGATTTAATTTTTAACTCTGTATTTTTACAGAGAGCCTTTTTTGTTTTCAACCAATAATTTTTTAAGAATATTTCAAGGCTATTAATTTTTAAGCAATAATTTAACTTTCTCTATAGTCCTAACTATAGAGATTTTAATTTTTCTCGTTTAAGGGCCTTCCACAGGGTTTCTTCCAATGAAATTTTGACAGCATTTCTATACAAGGTTAATATATATTTTTCTTCAAAAATAAAGGATCTAGGTTTTAAAAAACATACACATTTTAACAATGATTTCAACCTAGAAACCCTTATACCCATTTACACCTAATGCTATAAAATGAAACCCTTTATGCCCACAAGCACATATCTGACATGCAAGCTTGAATAAAACACCAAATTGATCTAAAAACATATTTTCCAAATGAAATCATCAAAACACAAAATAAACAAGCAAGGAATGACCACATAGAGGATCCTAGCTTTTCGGATGCATGGAAGACGGGGATCCGAAAGCTAGAATTGACATGAACAAGACCCTATCTCAATAACTGATGAGGAATACACAATGCAAAAATCCAAGCAAGAAGAATTCCCTAATTATGCTCCAAAACTAAGCACACACCAAAGCTCTCCAAAAATGCTCTCAAAAGCCTGTTATGTTCAAATGAGAGAAGAATCTCCCTAATGAGGATCAACTTCCCCTAATCAAGTAATCCCTAATGACAACACATTACTTAACCCCTAAAAGGAATCCTCTCCAAAATTGAAAGTAATTCTTTAATTAATAATTAAAATATCTAATTACTTGCACAACTCAACTTTGAATCCTATAATCTAGTTGAGATCTCTTGAGTTTGAAAATACTTTTTCAACCAAATCTTGCACATGTAATTAATAAAAATATTAAATTAAATAACTTAAATATTTAAATCACAATTATTCATGCAGCTCATAATTTAATTAAGCATAAAAGCCTATTTACTATAATATTCAATTAAATATTCATATTCAATAATTGCACTATAATTAACCTTTCAATTAAACATAGGTATTTAATTTAATTTTTAATTAATTAAATACCCTATATTTAATAATTAATTGCAATAATATTCAATTAAATAAATAACATGATATAACACCCAAATAATCAAATCAAGCACCTGAAATCAAACATATGCAAAATCAAACATGATCAAGGAAGGGGATACACGAATTCCTATCAACTATATGAATTCGGTAAGGTAGCCAAAATGGGTACTTGTCCTCTAATTAGGACAATTAGGTTTAGGATAGGATTTGGACCTGAAAACTATCTCCCCTCTCTTACCATTGAGATTAATGCGATAGGGCACGCTCACTCCTGCCAATTCAGGGAAGACGTAGCCCGGTACCTGCAAACCTATCATCACAAATATGAACATACATGCATATATATATAATATGGAAAACAATGGTTGAGACCAGGTTATCGTGTGGATCTTGCCGAAGCAAGTAACTATGACTCTGTCCCATACCATACCAAGCACATCAAACAGTAATGAAAACATACAATTATCAATGTGCATATAAATCTAAGATCAGTATTGTGAGAAACCATAATCGAAATGAAATCCTAACATATACATAAGCATCATAAAATAAACCTAAATCACATATACAAAGAAGATACAACATGATAATAATGGATCAATAACATACTGAAATGTATACATAAGTATCCTTAAGATCAACTGAAATAACCACACATACATCAAAATGCCTAAAAGAGTTTAACATCCACAAACTGAAAAGCAAACTAAGAGGTGGGTATTACATCCTCCTCCCTTAAAACTAGGCTTACTCCTGGAAGCCTAAAACAAAGATAGAGAAATCAATCTCTCATCACAGAAGATCTAATCCAAGTCCTGAAAGACTCAAAGTGTGGGTCCCATTGGACCCTTCCCAGGTCTCTGATTCGAACACTGAGGATCATTCCCCACTGTAGGAATCTGGAAACTAGCTGTAGGACCTCTACTCACAGCCCCACTCACAGAAGCATGATACACAGGTGGAGGACAATCAAATGCTGCATATGCTCCGTGAGACATACCAACATCAAACCAATAACATCAAAAGAAATCAAATAATCTTAAAGCGATGGTTTTAAATACATCAGAGTTTCATGTCTATGTTTGTTTCAAGTTTTAAAATCAAAAGATAACTAATGGGTATACATATTTCCCAGAGCTCCCAGTGTAGAAACGTGGGCTTTGATACCAAGTGTAATGCCCCGCCAGGGAATCCAGGAGAACTTAACCTAAACATGACACTAAGTTTATGGAACAATTTTTTTTAAAATGTTCACAAAGAATAATTATAACAATGCGGAAGCGACACAATGAAGTACATGACATACATGAAATACAACTCATACATAGATAAAATTTCTTGAGGGTTCCTTGACGTAGAATTACTTAAACAAACTAATCTACGATTAACAATAATAAAGAACTAGCATAAAGGTTAGATAATCTGAATCCAATAACATACATCTCATAATAAAAGATTACATATACATATGATACCAAAAGGTATACTGCCTAATCAACATCCACTGCACAAGTCACAGGGTATGTAATAATACATAATAAATAATACAATGCATCCTCCAAAGGATGATAACCAATATCTACATATGGTACAATACACAACTCAAGTAACTGATCAAGTCTCCAAAAGATTAGGAAGATGAAACTGCAACAAGGAACATCCAAGCATGAAGAAGAATTTGTCAGAATCTCAATGGTAATAAGAATCACTACCACTCGACCACGTGGAACCAAAGGTCCACTCCTACCGTGCTGAGGAGATAGTAACAGGCCCATCACACGGGGTATACAACAAGAATGCAAACAAGGTATACATGACCTCATACTCAAATGCAAAGGAAGCTCCTAGAAGCACTCTAAACCATAACAAGGAATACTAAACACACCAAAGGTACCGACACATGTAGGATAACCTAAGCTGCATATAGGAAGGTGTTATCATGTATGTCTAACCCTTGAGTTAAGTCCTAGCAATCCATTAATGGATTTCGACACTCAAGTGACCATACACGACATCAATGACCTTTCAAACAGACAAGATCACTAATGATGCCTGAACCTGCACCTCAAAAGGGGGCAAGCATCATCTCATCCTCCATCTTAGCCTATACTAGTGATCAAGCATGGGCGAGGCATTAATCTTATTAGTTTAATACTAGGGAATCCTAATTAGATTAATTATGTTATCACTTGTTACCACTACTTACAATAAGCAAATCCTAGCAGCCACTTATGGGCTTCGGTACTTAATGCAAGCCACCTCCTACTATACAACTAGGTAGCCTACCCTAGGTTCACAAAAGAGTATCGTATGGACAAATCATAAGTCAAATCGCATCCTATACATTTAGGTGCACATAGGTTCTCAATAACCCTAAAACATCCACAGTGTCCTCACAAGACCAAACAATACTTCATAACTGAATTAGGTTGGGTTTAGGAAATCAGGACTATGACATCATTATAAATCACAAATTAACATCACAATAACATCATACAGAAAGTACAATCCCAAAACCTTTGGATTTAAGTCCTAGGGTCATCTAACCCAACAGATACCCGAAAGCATGATAACATAGGAGAACATTCAATTCATTTAAACACGCACCCAAAATACATCATGACACAATAATTTCATATTCAGAATGCATTAAATTAATTACAATGTTAACGTAGGAATGAATGACACCATTACATCCTAAGGAACTAATAACGAACCTATAAGCATATAACATCATCGAATAGACAAATATGATCTACTATAAACAAAATTCAATAATAAGGTCCTTTTCCTATCAGAGTCTCAATTCTAGTAGTATCCAAGCCAAAATCCACAGTCCAAAAGACCTAAGCAAATTAGATTACTTCCTTAGAAAAATTGCCATAAACGTTACCCAAACAATAACCATGTAGAAGATAAGCCTAAATCAAGGATATTAATTGTGCAAGTAAAGTATATAACTACCAATTAAAAATCTACATTTAATTAAGTTCTATAACTTTAATAAACTCCATCGCATACAATATGTATTCACAAAAAGAACAACTTTATTTAATCAATTAACGTAATTATGTATTTGCAATTATATTTAAAAAATATATATTAATGAATATATAATTACCTAACTATAAAAATAAGCACGTATTCAAAAATAGCGTTAAATAATTAAAAGACATATATTCATCTGTATAATTTGAATAACTTAAATCATATTCTAAAATTAAATGAATTAAGATATATTTTAAACTAAATAAATTAAATAAAAACAATTTTTAAAAGTTTAATTTTAATAAATAAAAAAAACAATACAAAAAAAAAATGAATTGCAAAATTTAAAATTTAAAATTTTAAAGAAAGTAATAATGCGGGGGGGGGGGGGGGGTCNGGGGGGGGGGGGGGGGGGGGGGGGGTCCCTGTGGCCCCCACTCAACTTGACATCCGCCGGCCCCCTTGTATTAAGGAGGGCACGACCCGGCTGATGGCCGGCACCGGCTGTCGCGCCGGTCAGCTCGCCAGCGTAGGGGGGTGCGGTGGCCCCCGCCACCCACTCCCCAAAACATAAATTTTTAAATTTTTTTTTTAATTAAACATAACTGCGGTTTCCTTTTTAAATCGGTTTTATTTATTTTTAATTTAATTTAATTCTGAAAATGGAATTAATCCATACATAGGGGTTTATTTTGTTTTTTCCTCTTTTTGGACTGGTGTAGATTTAATTTTTAACTCTGTATTTTTACAGAGAGCCTTTTTTGTTTTCAACCAATAATTTTTCAAGAATATTTCAAGGCTATTAATTTTTAAACAATAATTTAACTTTCTCTATAGTCCTAACTATAGGGATTTTAATTTTTCCCGTTTAAGGGCCTTGCACAGGGTTTCTTCCAACAAAATTTCAACAACATTTCTATACTAGGTTAATATATATTTTTGTTCAAAATAAAGGATCTAGATTTTCAAAAACATACATATTTCAACAATGATTTCAACCTAGAAACCCTTATACCCATTTACACCTAATGCTATAAAATGAAACCCTTTATGCCCACAAGCACAGATCTGACATGCAAGCTTGAATAAAACACCAAATTGATCTAAAAACTTATTTTCCAAATGAAATCATCAAAACACAAAATAAACAAGCAAGGAATGACCACACTGAGGATCCTAGCTTTTTGGATGCATGGAAGACGGGGATCCAAAAGCTAGAATTGACATAAACAAGACCCTACCTCAATAATTGATGAGGAATACACAATGCAAAAATCTAAGCAAGAAGAATTCCCCAATTATGCTCCAAAACCAAGCACACACCAAAGCTCTCCAAAAATGCTCCAAAAAATCTGTTATGTTCAAATGAGAGAAGAATCCCCCTAATGAGGATCAACTTCCCCTAATCAAGCAATCCCTAATGACACCACATTAGTTAACTCCTAAAAGGACTCCTCTCCAAAATTGAAAGTAATTCTTTAATTAATAATTAAAATATCTAATTACTTGCACAACTCAACTTTGAATCCTACAATCTAGTTGAGATCTCTTGAGTTTGAAAATACTTTTTCAACCAAATCTTGGACATGTAATTAATAAAAATATTAAATTAAATAACTTAAATATTTAAATCACAATTATTCATGCAACTCAATATTTAATTATTTAATTAAGCGTAAAAGCCTATTTACTATAATATTCAATTAAATATTAATATTCAATAATTGCACTATAATTAACCTTTCAATTAAACATAAGTATTTAATTTAATTTTCAATTAATTAAATACCCTATATTTAATAATTAATTGCAATAATATTTAATTAAATAAATAACATGATATAACACCCAAATAATCAAATCAAGCACCTGAAATCAAACATGATCAAGGAAGGGGATACACGAATTCCTATCAATTATATGAATTCAGTAAGGTAGCCAAAATGGGTAATTTTCCTCTAATTAGGACAATTAGGTGTAGGATAGGATTTGGACCTGAAAACTATCTCCCCTCTCTTACCATTGAGATTAATGCAATAGGACACGCTCACTCCTGCCAATTCAGGGAAGACGTAACCTGGTACCTGCAAACTTGTCATCACAAAGATGAACATACATGCATATATATAATATGGAAAACAATGGTTGAGACTAGGTTATCGTGTGGATCTCGCCGAAGCAAGTAACTATGACTCTATCCCATACCATACTAAGCACATCAAACAATAATGAAAACATACAATTATCAATGTGCATATAAATCTAAGGTCAGTATTGTGAGAAACCATAATCGAAATGAAATCCTAACATATACATAAGCATCATAAAAGAAACCTAAATCACATATACATAGAAGATACAACATGATAATAATGGATCAATAACATACTGAAATGTAAAAATAAGTATCCTTAAGATCAACTGGAATAACCACACATACATCAAAATGCCTAAAAGAGTTTAACATCCACAAACTGAAAAAGAAAAATAAGAGGTGGTATTACATTGAGTGTGAGAATCCTTTCTTTGATGTCCAAGCATTCACTGAGGTAAATCATTATGATGTTGATTATGGGGTTGAGTTTGAATGTTTCAAATTTCCATGGCAGCTAGTTGAGTATTTATTTGAGCATGTCAAGAAGATTGATAATAAAGAATATCATGTTCCATATGAATGTTCACCATGTATTGAATGCAAAGGATATTTTTCAGATTATGGATCTTTTCAACCAATGCATGAATTAGTTATACTACAAGATGATAGGTGCAATGACAATGATAAGTGTGATAGTGGCATGAGTTGTGCAAAATTTTTCCAGAATGGTCGATTGTTTGGAAAGAAGTTTTATAGAATGATCATACTCTTGGATGATGAAAATCAGACATTTGATAGGGGTAAGTGATGATTTCAGTTTTTTGACTGTTGGCCATTTGTGAATTTTGTACTTGTTGTATAGTTTCTTTGCTTTAGTTGTGTGTTAGGTGTTTGGTGTTTTCAATAAGAAACTGGTTATTGGAAAGTTTAAAGGAAGTCCAATTTTTGAGTGGTCTGCTCAACCCAAGAGATTATAAATTATCTACATGCCCGCAAGGGGAATGCATCCCTAGACAGATCCACTGTTGGTACTCTCAAATTTGACACAAATTTGAAGTGACCAATTTAAAATTTTCTCCAAGGCAAGGTGAGTACCCCTGAAAACTTTTTGAAGAAGCCTACTTGAAGTGCAAGTGAAATATATTTTGATGATTTATATGAGATACCGATTGGGGGACATGTGAAAAACCTATCATGGGGTAGATTAAATGAGTTGTTTAAAGGTGTTCACTTAAATCTGCATTCTGCATATTGCCTGATTATAGAAAATGGCCTACTTTGCATGCTTGCATCTTTGACCTGATAGAGTTTCATGATATAAGGATGGGTCTGAGTTTTTGTAGGCATGAGAGAGAAGCTATTTTTCCATTTTCAGACCCTCATGAGTTTATTTTCACATTTTTCCAAAGTCATTCCATTTGTAATTAATGTTGATTCTGAAAATGTGAAACTCTTGAATTTTGAAGTTGCTGACTTTGAGGTCTTACAAGTTTACACCCAGTTGAATGGAATAGAAAATTGAATGCTCCCCTGTATTGTAGGCATTAAAATGTGATAACATGAATATTTTCAGGCCATGATGAATTCATTTTCCCAGTTTTCCAATTTGATTTCGTTTGCAGTTTCTAACATTTTAATGTAGATCAGATGCACAGTTTGTTGGAGATTTGATTATGAGCAGTTGACTGATTATATGTTTGTCATTGATGACAACATATAATATACAGTATTAATTCTATATGTACTTATCAGAATGATGATGTGAAGACTTGCGTGGATAGATACATGTTTTTTACATGTTTATTATGTTATGTTCATACACGCAGACCCAGATATGATGTTTCAGTAAAGTTATGCAATTCTGTTATTGGCAGCTACAGTTCTGGAAGTGTAACAGTTTAGGGCTGACGTATATAATGTGTTTCTTGAGTTGCACCTATCTTTAGGATATGCATGTGTATATTCATGGTTAGTTATGAGTTAACTATATTTGGTTAAATGCGCCTATCATATTACATCAAGATCGTGTTGTTTGAGTTGATTTGGTGAAGTCGACTCAGTGAAGCGTCACATTTGTTCAGTTTGACTTGCGCGGACCTAATATTGTTTGCATGCTTAGTTAAGCTGACTAAGGTGTTTTTGAAGTGTTTCTAAGAGCTGACATGACCTTCTAATTTGGATAAGATACTTATAGTAGTTTGTTTGTGAATGCTAAGTGTGAATGATACGAAAAGTGAAGAAAGATGTACAGAGAAGATTATCAGAGTTGGTTCATTCATCAAGAGTCTATGTGAAGAAGAAGTGAAAGATTGTAATACACTAGAACTGATCAAGACATCAGGTCTACTCTATAGTTCATCATCAGATATAGTGCATATCTGTTATACAGAAGGTTGTAGCCTTCGCCATTAAGCAGTGAGATTTTGGACAGTGAGTCCACCACCCCTAACAGGGTTATTTGTAAAAGAATCCTAACAGGGTCCGACCCTTAACCAAGTCACTATACTTATTGCATTGTAATGTACAACTCCTAATAGGGTTGAAATATCTTCTAACATGGATTACTATAAACAAGTATAGTTTATTGTGGGTGCTAATTCCTAACGGGGTTTTTACCATTTGGTTTCCCCGTAATCAAATTGTGTGTTGTGTACTGTGTTATCTGATTAAACATTTACTTTGTTGTATTATGAAGTTAAGGAAGTAAAAGAACTGAAGTTACTGATAATTGATTCACCCCCCCCTCTTAGTTATCCTTTGGGAATATTCTAACAATTGTTATATGAGCCAAGTGCCTTGGAGAAGAAGCCTAACAGCTTAAGGTAGATCAGATGTCTTACTTCAGAAAAGAAAGCTCTATGTTCGATGGAGAAAATTATCTGGATTGGAAAAACAAAATGATAACACATCTACAATGTGTTGGCTTTAAGATCTTTGAAATTGCCACACAAGAAGTTTTAATTCCATCTTTGAAAGACCTTGCAAAGGATGATGCTACTAATAGACAAAAGGAAACATTTACCAATAATGCAATTGCCAAAGAAGTCCTAATCAGCGCCTTATCTGACATTGAATTTTTTGAGATCAAGAAAATTGACAGAGCATATACCATATAGAAGTATTTAGAAGAGATGTTTGAAGGAGATGTTCAAGCAAAGAACGCACGCAGGAAGACATGGAAAAAGAAATACAATAGTCTTGTGATGTTACTCGAAGAAAACATTAGAGCCTACAATCAAAGAATAAATGAAGCAGTCTCTAGAATCAGAAACAATGGTGGAGAAATATCAGAAGAAGATATACTAGACAAGTTGCTTACCACTTTAACACCAGATTATGAAAACAAGATCAGTATTCTAGAGGAAACCATGAAATTCTCACAAGATTTCAAGAGAGAAACTTTGACCAGCAAAATCTCCGCATTTGAGATATCAAGATTAAAGACTGAACCTAAAAGTGAGATAGCTTTCAAAGCCTCAGTCCATGGTAAGAAATCCTTACACATCTCTAGTCATAATGAGAAAGAAGAAGTTGATGAAGAACTTGAAGAAATCATTGCTATGATTGCTAGAAGAGAAAAGAAAGGAAAAGGAAAATATGAAGGACAACTTCCATTCAAATGTTTTTCATGTAATAAGATTGGTCACTTTGCATCTAAGTGTCCCACAAGAGTCAAGAAGTTCAGATCTGATTACAAACCCAAATATAAGAAGGAATGTTATCATGCTGAAGAAGGTGTAACCAATGAATATTTAGGAGAAGATGAAATTGGATTCATTGCTTTTAGAGACATGGAAAGGTTTCTTGAGGAAATGAATATTGCAAATGAAAAGGAAGAACAAGAGCTAGCCCTAATTTCCAAAGCAGACATCATAATTGATTGGATCATTGACAGTGGATGCTCTCATCATATGACAGGTGACAAAGATATATTTGTTCATCTAGAAAAATACAAAGGTGGTATGGTTAGATTGGGAGATAACACTCCTAAACCTATCATAGGCAGAGGTTCTATCACTTTAGATGGAAAGAACAAGACTGATGATGTTCTATATGTTGATGGATTACATCATAACTTGCTAAGTGTTGGAAAGCTACTTGACAAAGGCTATCATTTGGAGTTCAAAGACAACAAGTGCATCATTAACAAAAAGGATGGAGACATGATTGCATCAGGATCCAAAACAAAAGGTAATGTTTTTCAGCTCAATTCTGATGTAAGTTGTTTTGTTGCAAAGGTGGATGACAGTTGGTTATGGAATAAGAGACTTTGTCATATCAATTTTGATAATATAGTAAAGATCAGCAAATTTAAGGCAATGAGAGACCTTCCTAGTACTGTAGAACTTGTTGACACCATATGTAGGGAATGTGTTATGGGAAAGCATGTAAGGAGTTCCTTCAAAATCAAGCAGAACTCAGCTGAGAACAAATAGGACCTAGTGCATACAGATTTGTGTGGTCCTACCCAAAAAAGATCATACTACGGAGAAAGGTATTTCATTTTGTTTGTTGATGATTTTTCTAGGATGATGTGGGTTGCGTTCTTAAAGGAGAAGTCTGAAGCCTTTGAAAAGTTCAAAATATTCAAAGCTAAGGTT